>CABHPP010000136.1:0-46667 GCA_902168425.1 Peromyscus attwateri | reverse complement strand
CCTCCTCCTCCTCCTCCTCCTCCTCCTCTTCTTCCTCCTCCTCCTCTGCTGAACTATATTCACTATTCAAGGTCTAGAATGTATCATTAAGACCCTAATGGTAATTCACAGGTAGCAGGATTATGATTCATGGTCCCTTTTTCTCTATGTATTTCCTAAGTATTCCATAAAGAAAAGCTTTGTAGAAAACTTATTCTTAAAACCTACCTAAAAGATGTCTTTGGAATGTGACCCTATGAGCCACTGCTTTACACAACTCCCAGACCCCAACTGGCTGGTTTGCATTACCGGGAGAGGGAAGGTTTGTTTTTTGCTGGTGAAGGGAGGCCATGCCTCTGACAAAACCTGGGGTGGATTTCATCTGATCTGAAGGGAGACCACTGTTGTGAAAGGTCACCCTTGAAAGTCAGCTGAGTTCTGGCAGGAGCATTAGGTTAGAACCACCAAGCCTGTGCCATGTTAGATAACTTTCTAATTCCCAGTGTGCTCCAAAAGCAGAAAGTTCCGTTTTACTTGCATGCCCTGGAAAGCCCTCTTACATTTTCTTAGAAAAATAAAATGAGGAACAGTGTTCTTAAGATATTGGCAATAGACTGAAAAGACCAGTAGTGAGCCTGGCTAGGGATAGAGGGCATCCTGGTTGCTCGGAAGTGCCCTGTGACGGTTCACTTTTTTTTTTTTATTAAGAAAAATTTTCTATTCATTTTACATACCAATCAAAGATCCCCCCCTTCCCTCCTCCCACCCCTCCAGCCTCATCCTCCACTCCCCCCCACAAGAAGGCAAGGCCTCCATGGGGAGTCAGCAGAGCCTGGCACACTCAGCAGAGGCAGGTCCAAGACCCTCCCCCTGCCTCAAGGCTGTTCGAGGTGTCCCATCACAGGCAGTGGGCTCCAAAAAGCCTGCTCATGCACCAGGGATGGATTCTGATCCCACTGCCAGCCCCCCACCCCAAGCAGATCCAGCTACACTTTTAAAGTGCCCCGGAAGTGATTGTTCACATTGGTTCCTATTTGGAAAACACAGTATCCGCTTCCTGTCCTAAAATGTGACCAGATGTAAAGTTGGACCTCAGAAGTCATTCCAGCATGGAAGGGTTGTTCACATTAATTTCTATGTAGAAAACATAGTACTCCTTCCTGTCTGAAAACATGGCCAGATGTAAAGCAGGACTTCGGAAGTCATTTCTAGTACCCGTTTATGGGCTTTGAAGTACCAGAGCATGGGCAAGGACAACAGGAGGGACAGGGAGTGGGAATGACCACCTTATCCAGCTTAGGAAGGACTTGAGTCTATAGAAGTGGAGGCCGGAACTGAGAAAGGCCTGGGGAGAAGTCCCCCGTTCACTTGGACTTGGAGTGAATGATGCTGAGTGGAGAGCTTGGTGTAGGCACATCTAGCTTGAGTCATCATCACTTGGATTGAAAATGACCAACAAGAACCTCCAGGGTGCTGTGCAGCTTGTCTTTCCCCTCTTGGATGTGACTCTAGGAAGAAGTTTAGGGGGAGGGGGAAGTGCTGGCCCTGAGTGTGAAGGAAGGCTTTGTTGTCCTGAGGCATCCTGGCCCAGGAGGCTGTCTTCATCTTTCAAGTAGACCCAATGATGGTGACTCTGATGTTATGCAAACAGGAGTGTTTAAGAAGCATGTAGCTCAGTGTGTGTCAGAGGAAAATGCTTTTTCTTCTTCCTTTCCTCCAATTTGAAATGTAACAGCGATGCAGTGTTCTTAAAGTAGCAGGGTTTTCTCCAGCTTAAGGCAAGCATTTCACTTCTCACTTTAAAATGACCTGATATTTAATTCCTTTCCAACATCTTATACTTCTGGAATTTTGTCCTTCTCATTTTTTTGGTAAAGGGACTTGGGTTTTTTTTTTTAAAGAAATCCTGCATACAGACTTGGAAGTATTGAAGAAACAGGTCTGTTGTACAGGCTGACCACCTCTACTTTGAAATCTGAAATATTTAAAATCACAAACATTCCAACCGTGACCTCATGAGACATGTCACACATAGAACACGGGCTACGAAATATATATAAAATTGCCTTCAGGGTATGTGTATAAGGTCTTTATGAAACTCAAGTGAGTTTAGACTTGAGTCCAGTGCCCCAGCCCATCTCTCTCTCTCTTCCTGTCTCCCTCTCTTACACACACACACACACACACACACACACACACACACACACACACGATGCATATATTTATGTGTGTTTCTCAGGTCTTAAGGATTAAGATAAAGAGTAGTCAATCTGTATATGTTTGTCTATCATCTGCATACTTTTTCTTTTAATTTTATGGATAAAGAACAAAAGTGTGTTGTCTGGCCACCTTTAGAGAGCTTTCAGTAGTCATGTGCTTCTCTGAGGGGACCTGCCTTGGATGGATCAGGATGAAAGTGTTGACTGCTAAGTGATTCAGTGGTGATCGCAGGGACATTGCAGTCCCGAATGTCACTATTAAAAGTCCTGGTGCTGTGAAATGCCAGCTTAGCAGCTCCACCTTCACAGTCCTTTTCCATCTGTTGACAGTTCTTTGCAGCATTCTTCTTTTTTTAAGTTGTAAAATGCCACTTTTATTTTGATCAGTGACAGCTCTCTGTGGACTTTCCACTTCTAAAGAAGGTAAGAATTGTGTCCATTTCAATGTACAGACATTGATATCATTAGGTATGATTTGGTGAGTACCTACTGTATGCTGCAAGCATATGACATTTCAGTGAATTTTCACAATGAGCCTATTAAATTAGAATTGTCATCCTGATTTTTACAGAAACTGCAGTCTGACCAACCCAATGCCTTCTGTAGGACAGGCCTTCACCAGCTTCCCCGTGTCCCACTGGTCACATGATTCTGTGTCCTCAGTCATTTTACTTACTGACCCTGCTTTTTTCATAAATTCATCACTGTGAAACACATTATAGTGGTAGAATTTATCTCCAATTCTGTTTGTTTATTATAGAAATGTTAAGTATTTTGTAATTTTAGGTCATTGCAGATCTGGTCTGCCTTGGTCTGTTCAGGGTACTAAGACAAAATATGGTAGAGCCGATGACTTATAATCAGCAGCTGTTAAGTCCTTCCACTTTGGAGTCTGGGAAGTTCAAGAGAAAAGTGCCAGGCAAGTTGTTAGCCTGTGAGGACCTGTCTTCCTAGTTTGTACTTGAAAGATGCCTTCAAGCTCTGTCCTCTGTGATAACAATGAGTAAGGCTACCTGAGGCCTTGTTGGAGTGCATACACCAGGATGGTGCCTTTGCAGTAAGATGACTGGCTGGATAAGGAAGCAAAATTAGTTCTGGTTTCTTAAGTACAGGTAAAACTTATTCTGGCACTAGAATGTGGGCTACTCAGTGTTATTTTAAAGTATGTTATTGCTGAAAACAGCGTGTGTTCATTTGAGTCTGCAGTGAGTTGTAGCCATCACTAGGGGGTTGGGGTGGATAGGGGGATCTTCCCTGAATGATGCTGCATATTGATCAAGGAGGTGGCCGCCACAGGTTGTGGTTATTTCTTGAAATAACAATGAAGTTTGCTGTCTGAATTGTTCTTTCACAGATTTGGTCAATGAGATTGTGATAGAATGTGGTAGTGTTTGATAGCATTACCCATAGCAGAACTTGGGTGAGAGTTAGAGGCAATCCTCTGTGTGTTTGTTGGCTGAGCTGACATTAACACCGAGAGTCCTTGGTTTCACTTCAGTGTCTTTCATGGCGCCTTCATCCGCTGCAGGTTCCATCTTAGGAGACGACCTTCTTTGCTCATTCCTAAGAGCAAGTCCTCCTCACCTTTTGTTTAACATGACGTCATGGAAGTTCAGGTATGCACGCCCTCAGGCTCCACTCATAATTCCTGCCCTCTGTGGTTTCCCTCACTTGTACAGTTACCTCCTGCTTTTTACGGTGTCCCTCACCTCTATGGTTACTTCCTCCACTCAAGCCTTGGACCCCTTAATCATTCATGAGGATTGGAATCAACCTCTTTCAAACTCTCGTTAACATTGATGCCTCTATCGCTCATAAATTTGAAATATTCTTAATGGCATCTAGAATGGTAAATCCTTTCCAGCAGCTTCCCATTTCACATTGCCCACATCCATTAGAGGAATCTATGGCAGCTCACGTCTTATAAATGCATAGCTTAAGTAATAAGCTTGTATACTTGACATGACACCTTCGTAATGGACAGCTATGTTGGCAGGCCTAAAAGCAGCATTAATCTTGTTGGCTATGTCTGCTGGAGCTCCTGGGTGACCAGATGTTTTGTGGGTGTTCCATAATATTTGAAAAGAACGTTTTCTGGGAAGTAGGTCCTAGCAATAAGCTGCAGGTACTTAGGAAACCATGTTGCAAACAGATACACTGCCGTCCGGTCCCTTCTACTCCATTTACTGAGTACAGGAGGAATAGATTTCAATGTGATTCTCAGGGGCGCTAGGAATTTGGGAACAGTTAATGAGCACTGGCCTCCCCTCAAAGTCACCAGCTACATTCTCTCCTCAGAAGAGAGGCGGCCTGTCCATAATGCTCTGAAGCCAGGCTTTGATGTCCCTGGCTCTGAAGTCCCGGGGACTTGTAGCAGTCTGCACCAGCGATCTCAGGAGCCCTGCCTGCTTCCCCTGGCTCCCCGATCAGAACTGCTGCTTCCCCCCTGCACTTTGTGTTCCAGACATGGCTCCTTCCTTAAGCCCCAGCCGTGTCTTATGCGGCTCCCACAGCTCTCTCAGCCTCACAGTTACAGAGTGTAGGGCCTTGCTCTGGAGTAGATGTTGCATCTGTTGTGACTAGTTTGAGCTATCCAAAGCACTGAAACATTTCCCCACCGACAGTGAGGCTGTGTTACTTCCTTTCTGTGTTCACAGAATTAGCACTTTTCACTCTCCCCAAGACCCTTTCCTGTGGCCACCAGCATGGATTAATTAGTTAATTAAAAATAAAAATTTAAAAGGAGCTTTTCCTGTGCACTCATAGCTTGGCTAAGTGTTGGGGACAAGAGGCATAGTGCACCCTGTCTTGCTTGGTGATTCTTTTCTACTAAGCTTGCTCATGTCTAGTTTTTTTTATTAAAAGCAGTGGTTCTCAACCTGTGGGTTGTGACCCATTGGAGGCGTCAAATGACCCTTTCACAGGGGTTGCCTAAGACCCTTAAGATCAGAAAATACAAATATTTACATTACAGTTCATAACAGTAGCAAAATTACAGTTATGAAGTAGCATTGAGAATAATTTTATGGTGGGGGGGGTCACCACTACACGAGGAACTGTATTAAAGGGTCACAGCATTAGGAAGGTTGAGAACCACTGATTTAGAGTGAGAGGCTTCACGAAACTCTTCCATTTACACAGACACTCACAGATGTCTGTAAGGTGATTGACTGACCTGATTTTAATATTGTTGTGTCTCAGAGGCTAGGGAGGCCTGAGGAGAGGGAGAAAGATGGAGAACAGCTCTCCAGTGGGGGAACACATTCATATTTACTAATGAAGCTTCCTTTGTTATATGGTACTTATATGGCATCCCAAACAATTACAGTAGTAACATCATAGATCACTGGTCACAGATATAATAATAATAATAATAATAATAATAATAATAATGATGCAGAGATTTGAAGCTATATAAGAATGTGACAGAGATGCACAGTGACCACACAGTTGTCAATAGATTTGTTCACTATAAGGTTTCTACAAACCTTTCATCTGTTCTAAATACAGACTCTTCATAGCACAGCAGAATAAGGTAAACCCATGTAAAGGTTCTACCCCTCGTGGCATAATCAACCACCTCCCAGCTCCATCACATCGAGGGCTACTGGGTTTTAACATACAAACCTGAAGGGCCACATACATCTAGCCCCTTCTCACTGGAGTGTTCTGTTGCTGGGGTGTTGAGAATTCACAAGAGCCAGCTGATCACATCTCTTCCCAGCTCTGGCTTGAAACTGGTCACAATGAGAATGACTGTTATGAGCACTGAAATTGGTAGCCCTAGAGAGCACTGCTAACATTTCACCTTCAAGCACTTCCTAGCATCAGAAGTAATTTTTCTGCTCTACAGTGAAAAGATATCCCAGTGAGTTTATTCAGGATGAGAGAGAGCCCTGTCCACAGGCACATGCAGCCTTTCAACATTGCAACTTAATATCATCTGTAGAGTCCTTGATCGAGTGCCGCACAGCTGAGGTTTAAATACAATCACAAATCTTATCATGGAAGTCCGAAAGGGGAGAGTAGATGAACTCTTTATGCTGCTTGTCTGAAATGCTATGCTCTCCCTCAATTGTTCTTTCTCATCTTCAAGAATGTGTTAGTGACTAAAGAAAGCCTCCGAGCATTGTGAGTGCTTACACCAACCTCTGAATACTTCCTATGAACAGAGCAACATGTGGAGTTTACTCGTGTCCCTGCTCGGGGGCCACAGAAGTATGTGCTGGACCCCCTTTCCTTCTCCAGAGCTCCTAAGGTTCCTAAAGTGCTGTAGACAGGAGACAGTGCAGCCACACTGCCTTTAGCCCTTGGATCTCACTCCCTGCACCACTATGAAGAAGCTTAGTGGTAAACACTTGTAGCACTCCAAACAGATTTTGAACCACTCAGACGTGTGGGAAATAAAAGCAAACACTCGATGTGAAGGAGATCATCACAAATGGTTTGAAACAGGAGCTTGCTGTGCAAGCCCCTGCTGACCTCAGCTCACAGTCTTTCTGCTTTTCCCCACTAGTGCTCTGATTACATGTATATCAACTAGCCTATCTGCTTTGTCTTTTTATTGGCTAGGAAGTAGACTTTGTATAGTGGGTGTGATGAGGAGAGGCAGCACAGTGGGAGCCCTCACACGTGCAGGGGGCCGATGCTTGTCCCATGGACTTCAATTGTGGATGCACTGGACTTTAGTCCCTCAGGATGAGTATTCCTGGCTGCTATGTTTTTGTAGTTATCTACACTAAACTTGATAAAGCCCTACTTGCTTGAGATGTGGAACTTGCAGCATTTAGAGACTTGACATTGGAGATAAAGACAGTGTGAATCCTGGCCATCTTGCCCTGGTTCCGCCCGAAGGTCTCATATATACCCGACTGGAACCTAAAGGTGAGTGACATTTGTAGTCATTGGAAAGGCCTATCTCCAGGGTCCCTAGGACGACTTAAATAGCAAGCTGCATATAGTACCTGCAAGCCTGCTGTTTGCAGCCATTGTTCATTGGACAATGTATTTTAAAAAGTGAAAAATGTACAGGGTACATCCTGCGTGGTGCATTAGAATTATAGAAAAAAAAACCACCCACAAACCCAACTATAGACATATATCACTTAGCAACGCTGATACATTTGGAAGTGAGTTATTAGGTGATTTCGTTGTTGTACATGCATCATAGAATTGACTCATACAGACTAAGAAGACTCCAAAAGCCCTGAAAATAAAATCTTACGGAAACACCATTGCGTATGCAGCCACCCTTGACTAAAGTCTTGTCATGTGGGGCACCATTATGCTTAGTGATAGGGAAACAACCCACGTAACTTTCAAACACAGTAAGTGCAAAAAAAAAAAGAAAAAAAAATCTAGGAAGAGGGGTAGAAAGTCTGTAAGAGCTGTGAGATTATGTTTTCTAGATGTGATGGGGATGCTGCATTCATGACATCCCAAGAACATGGTTACCTAAGCAAGTCCTCCATAATGGCAATACCAATCAATGCGCCACTTTGCATAGGGGGATATTTACAAGGCCCCACCCCTAGGTGAGGAGCTACAGGCAATTAGTGACTGCTGAGAGGGAGAATCAGTTTTCTTCAGAGTCAAACCCCTTGACAGAATATCTGGTCAGCTCTAAACACATGTACATATGAGTGACACTAAATGATCTCCATAGGTTTTATATGCGCGCACATACCTAACAATAATAACTAAAGAAGAAGAGGTCATGGATTTGAGAGGGAGTGAGGGAGACCTGGGGGAGTTGAAAGGGGAGAGAAGGGATGGAAGAGATAAAAATACAGTACTCACGAAGTTCTCAAAAAATTAAACATTTTAAATTAAGATGTGAATGGTAACACACATACACACACACACAACAACAACAAAAACAAACAAACAAAACCCACAACCAACCCTGCTACAGAGGACTGAGGTGAATAGAGCAAAGTGTGTGACTGTGTATGTAAGAAATCATTTAAACAAATGCTTACCCCATGTGAGAAGCAGTCAGAGAAAGTGACCAATGCAAAGATGGGGACCAGAATTACCCAAATAACTTGGGAAAAGGATGGCAGAGTTGATCGGTTTTCAGAAGGCTGGCTGAGTAGCCTGCATTCTCACCAACTTAGTTCTTTTTAAAAACTCTTTATTTATTATTCATGGGGGGGGGGGGGGGGGGGGGGGTAGGGGGTTGCCTTAACGCAGCATGTGTGTGGCTGTCAGAAGACAACTCTGCGGAGTCGGCTCTGTCCCACCACCTTTACGAGGGTTCTGGCGATCAAAATCAAAAGATGCACTTCCACCGCAAGCGCCTTTACTCACTGAGCCACACTGCCAGCCCTAAACCCAGTTCTGAAGATGAGTAAATATTTTTTTTTCTCCGACATGAAAGAGTGAAGAAGGGGGCGCAGGTTTGGGTGAAGAGGTTGTTCTAGCACGATTGTTTGCTCAAGATTTGTAAATATGAGTAAACCAAATAGATTTCTAAGAAAATGGAAATCATGGTAATGAACCCAAGCGGTTGAAAAACCTGAAAATGGAACAGAAACTCTGGGGCTTGTCCGTAAGGAAGGTCCTTTTTCAGGCTGTTTTGTGGACTCCCCAAGGGCGGTGACTGCGGGCTGAATTGTGTGCAGATTGTTCTCAAGCTGACACGCAGTAGCACTCCGCTTTGGTGGGGATGAGACACCAGCGTGTCTGTTGTGGGTGACAACAGGTATGTCTGGGGACAGCAGGACCAGTGCCTTCCCTCAGAGAAGTCTACTGTCCCACAGTGGCCCTGTTTCACAATGGTGGGAGAAAGTTAAACGTTAGGGGAAGCAAGTCTACCTGTGACGTTCACGACCTCTTCTGAGCCTTGGAGGCCACAAGGGAGGTTTCTTTGTCATCTTGTTCCTGTGGAGCCTCCTCCAAAGGGGAAGCGGGGAGAGTTTGGGCAGCTGGGTTGGCACCATTTCTGACCTTGACTTGTCCAACTTCCTGAGCACTGTACAGGGACATCGAATAGAGTGGCCCTGACCTGTGGCCATCAGGCCTGGCTTTCACCTTCTTCTCTTGCCGCTGCTGGCAGCTTCCTGTCAGGTGCCTGCTGTAGCTTTCTTCTGCTGAGGCACGGGCTTTTCCTCCTCTGGATCCCGAGCTTCACATGAAGGACGTCCCGGGACTACAGTTCACCTTCCCAGGATGTGTGTGTGTGTATGTGTGTGTGTGTAAGTGTGTTTGTGTGCACCATACATGCATGCGGGAGCCTGTGGAGGTACAGGATCTGTAGGGTTTGGCAAAGGTTCTTAAAGTGGAGAGTCCTCAGTCTTCTCCCTTTTCCTTGCAGAGGAGACTCTGGGAATGTTGTATTGTGATACAGAACTGCCCTGGGCACTCACTGAAACTCTCTGGAATCTTTTATTCTGCCCTAATATGCAAACGCTGATCACATATTCTGAGCAAAACTGAGTTCTTTGATTGTATCAAGGGAGGGGCTGAGCATGGTGGCTTCATCTTGTCATCCCAGTACTTGGGAGGCTGAGGCAGGATGATTGCCAAAGACAAGTCTGAGGCTACATAACACAGCATAGCTTAAGCTACAGAGTGGAATCCTATCTAAAAAGAAATCAAGCAATAACAGCAACAGCAACAACAAAAAACCCCAAACACTTTAAAATAAGCAAAATGGACTGGGGTAGGATGGAAACAAAAAAGAACGTGCAGAGACTTGAGCTTTCTCTTGGACAAGACCAGCTATATTATGAGAATGCAATGTATCTTTTGCCTAGACTGTAACCTATTTCTCTTTCTTAACTGGTGTTGGGCTCCAGGTCTTCCTTCCACTTTCCTGGAAGTCCATCCTGCTCTCAAAAAAATTTTTTTTTGACAGGTTCTCGCTTTGTAGCTCAGGATGGCCTAGAACTCATTATCTTTCTATGTAGCACTGGCTGGCCCGCAGCCAACATTCCTCCTGCCTCATCCTCTCAAGTGCTGGGATTATATCAATAGTGTGTACTGCCATACTGGGTTCTTTCTATCTCTTAAATGACTATGGCTTAGCAGTTAAGGGTGCTTGCTGCTCCAGCAGAGGAGCTGGGTTTGGTTCTCAGCACCCACATGAAACCCCACAACTGCCTGTCACTTTAGTTCCAGGGGATCTGACACCTCTTCAGACCTCCTCAGGCTCCCGCATGCATGTATGGTGCACACAAACACACTTACACACACACACACACACACACACACACACACACACACACACACACTCTAATATAAAAAATGGTTATGGCTTAGGGCATCTGCTGTTGGCTTTTCTCTACGTTTAGCCTCCTGAGGAAGCTAACTCCTTTGATACTGTCTTCCTACCCCATTGTCCAATTCTAAAGCCTAGGACTTGCTGAGTTATAGCCAGGTGCTGTCTCATTCTGCACTCCAAGGCTCCAAGACCCAAGGGTCAGAGTATTCCAGACATAAGTCACCATTCTCCATCTCCATGTTCCTTCCTAACCACATATTTCCTCCAGTTCCCAGTCTTAATCCAGAAATTGAGATGAGGTTTTTCTTGGCTTTCCCATATTAATCCAAAAAGCCTTGCTGAGATGGTTCATACTTAGGAGGCTGAGGCAGGAGGACCATGAGTTCAAGCCAGCCTAAGTTACATAGTGAGACTCTGTCTCAAACAAAACAAACGAAGGATCTTCTTAGCTTTGGTGTTCTTCTAGGGGGCCGTATAGCATATTTGACCTGCAGAGTGCTCGCCCTGTGGCTGATATGATCATCCAGCTCCTTTATCAGACTCAGGTGAATTAAGACAAAGGTTACCCTTGCTTCTCAGTGTCTCCCAGGAGTGCCTGGTGTGTAAAATAGGAGTCTTAAATGTTTTGTTCATGTGATGATACATGTGTTATCATAGGACCCTCATGGATTTATAATATGCCAATTCTATCCCCCATATGGTTCTCGACTCCAGTGTTCCTCTTACTGGGGTATAGTCTCCCTGAATGTGTGCCTGTCTCTAGAGTTGGGAGTTTTGTCCTTAAATGTATTATAGCCTCTGTATAACCTTTACACTTGAGGCTCAGGGAACACTGTAGAAAAGGAGGCCGAAAGACTGTAAGATCCAGAGGACCAGAGTATCTGCTGTGACGTAGTGTCTGTTCTATATGATGGGAAGATGTACCCATGGAATCCCAGCAATATGGTTGTTTAAACAAGAGCAGTGCAGTGATAACACCAATTGACATTGCAGTGTGGGTGGGGGAAATCTCACAGTATACCACCCCTAGGTGAGAGCTATGTGAGATTAATGGCTGCTGAGAGTCTTCTCCCAGATAGAATGAGCCGCTGATAGATTATCCAATCTCAAGAGGTCAGCCCTAAACACTTATACATATGAGCAACACTCAGTGAACTCATTATGTATTTATATGTACATATGTGTGTATGTGCATGAATAAAACAATAATAAGTAAAGAAAAGGTCATATATCAGAGGGAGTTGGGGGGTTTGGGAGGAGTTGGATGGAGAGGAAGGATGGCTAGAAATAAAGTAAATATACTACTCACGTATGAAATTCTCAAAAGAATAAAAAGAAACAAAACACGGTTGTAGGCTCTATCAAGTATTCCTATCCATGCCCTTGGGCGACTAAGAGCTGTTCAGTCTGTGGCTCCAAACCACCCCGATTGCAGCTGCCCTCTGGCTTATCTCTGACCTGGTGGTTCTGTTTTTTCACTAGGGGAGCGTGCTGGGCACTCTTCCCACCACTGCTGCTTCTAATCTTCTTAGAAACCTCAGGGTGCCAGATGTTGCCCTGCTAAAAAAGACAGTGCCCCCACCCCCACCCCAGCACATGGCCTTCTTGAAGCTTATGTGGCAAAAGTTAATTGTGTGTGTGTTCCAGGTGCTTGTAAGTGTCGCTTGTCTTCAGAACTTGCCGTTGAGGTTGTCTCTTTTGAATCGTTAGTTCTGCTAGCTGATTCTATGTGCTTTCCCTCTCTCCTCTAAGTAGAGTGCGGGAAAGGGAAGACTGTTCATTGGGTGTTCATCTGCCCGGCCTCTGCTGATCTCAGAGAATGCTGACTAGGTCTCAGGCCACCCACAGACACAAGCTCTGAGGTAGGGATCCATTTTGGAACCTGGGAGACTATAAATACCACACACTGCTGCCCCTGAGTATGTACCTAAGCAACACTTTCATTTGTACCTTTCAGCTCTTGAGGACAGGGCCTGCTATGCATTCACATGTGCCCCCACCCCAAGCATGATGTCGTTTCTACAGCAGGAGAGTTTCAGTATATACTTGTGAAAGTAGCAGAAAGAAGGAGGGATGCAGAAGGGACAGAATCGAAAGCGAGACAACAGCAGAGGATCTTCCAGACTAAGAAATTAGATGGTATCAAATAGAAGATTTGGTAAATAAGTTTGCTGCCCCTAAACATGTGTGAAATCACTTCCTAGCGTGTACCTGGTGAGTTAGAAGATTGGATATCATCGGTACTGATAAAAGTATCTGAGACTTGAGGAGCACCCAACATTAGAAATAACAGTGGAGTAGTCATCTAAAGGGACATCTGAGGACACCATCAGAGCCTGTAGGTCTCAGGAGGAAGGGTCACAGCTTGCTGAAGGGTTCCGAGGCAGCCACCTCTGGAGTGACCACCTACACAGCCGCCCTGCTCCTGATCTGAGGCTCAGACTGTCTCTAGATTGAGTGTCTCCTCCTCATCATCACTCCCCGGCCCCTGCGACCCTTCCATCTTGGGTTGGGGTTTTAAGTGTGAGAATGTCTGTTTCTTTCTGCCCTTTCCCAATGACGTGAATACTAGTATTGGTTTTCGAGCAGATGTTAAGTGGGCTTGAGTCTGCTATCATCTTTAGTAGACTGCCTATGGCTTGCTGGGGTGTTGAGAAGGATTCTGAAGTTCAGTTAAAGGTCAATAGAGGGAAGCCCCATGGAAAGAGGTGGCAGGGGCCAGGGATGGTTGTAGAGGAGCCGTGTGGATGTCACCCCGTTCTACAGAGTGGGGAGGAGTAGCCTAGAGTGGGCGGAGGTTATTTTCATTTCATTTTTCCTCCAGAGATTTCCCGTGGTGCTCGTTGGTAGGTTGGATGTGGTATCTGTGGATGGGGAGAAAAAGGGTTGACTGGCTTACAGCTTCCACCTCTGACCTGTTGACACCTGATATTTGTGACCAGATCAGACTCAGGATCACAAACAAGCAGGAACAGGAGGCTGTTTACCACATCCCTCCCAGTAAACGTTCCCCAGCAGTTATTTCAGAGGCAATTTAAGCTTCTGTAACTTGAGCTATGACCGGGTACTGCTAACTTAGCACAAAAGGTGCTGCCTACACTGCTAACCTAGAATCTTCGCTTTGGTAGTTAGAATGTGCTGAGGAAGGACTAATGGCTTTGAGCTGCCACTGGGTCTGTTTCATAGCAACAGTCAGTTACACAACCATGTTTAGTAAGGAGCTTTTACCCAGGGTGAATTTGTCCAGTCAACTCCTTTAAGGCATCTTTTTTTTTTTTTTTCATGTGGAGAAACCGAGGCATGACTTGGCATTTGACTCATCCACACTGGAATGCAGCAGTTTTCAAAGTAACTTGGCCCTCGGGCCCCTTGGCCCATGAAGTTAGCAAATACTCCTTGAATGTTTTATACATGTCACTTGTAGGCATTACAAGTGTAGCTATGGGCGAGAACATCTAAGCCCTCGGCCTTAAAGTGCTTTAGTAGTTGGGAGAAGATAAGTGAAATCCCACAGCAAATGACACTTTAAAGAGAGTAGGAAGTATCCCAAGGAAAGCAACATGTAAGTAGAAACCCTCTGTTGTGGTTGACCAGAAAAGCTGCTTGGGGGCAGTCACACAGTGTCCCTCAGAAAACAGCTGAAGCAAATCTGTGTAGTAGATGGAAGAGAAGTAAGTGGCTAGTGGAGAGAAGGCCCTGAGGCAATCTGTTAGCACCCACCTTTGCCAAATTGTGGATGGAGGTAGTGGTGGCCTCTTGTAGGCCTTGAAGGTAGCAGTTGCCTTTCCTGGACCTGCTAGGAAGATAAGCCATTGCGTTAGATAGGATATACTTGCTTAGTTGTTTCAAGAGGGTGAAGTTTATAAGGGCTGGTGAGCCTTCGATGGCATTATGCCTGTAGGCAGCTATGTTTGACAAACAGGGCTACCCTCTGCTCTGCACAACCTGTGAAGTGTGGACTACAATGACCAGTGACCATAAATAGGTACATCAGCCTTGGGGATGGAGCGTTATCACCCAACCTACAGTTGACTCTTCTCCAAACCATGTCTGAATTCTCATGCTTCTGCCCATGTACTCACCACAGCCCAGGCCTTGCCTGCATGCTTGACTATATCTGCTCACAAATGCTTTAGAAGCAGTTACGTCTATTAAAGAAAGCCTTGTCCTATAATCTACACCTGCTGCTAAATTCTGTCACCCCGGTCGCTGGTGGCAGTCAAGGCTCCAGGCCCCAATCTGGAAACTGGGATATTGCCCACTCCTCTTGATGTCTTTGGGTATCCTTCTACAGCAGTGGTTCTCAACCTTCCTAATGCTGCGACCCTTCCATACAGTTCCTCGTGTTGTGGTGACCCCCAACCATAACATTATTTTTCTTGCTACTTCATAACTGTAATTTTGCTACTGTTATGAGTCATAAATATTTTTGGAGACAGAGGTTTGCCAAAGGGGTCTCGGCCCACAGGTTAAGAGCCACTGCTCTACATACAGCCTTCATCCTAACTTCTCTCCTGGCGAGGCTATTTTGGGTTTCTTCAGGAAGCCCTCTATGCTGTCTGTGGAGCCAGAGCTCCCTTAGTCCCCCTATACATCCATTCGACACACTTCACTTTATGTCCTAATAAGACCTTAGCTGCCAAGCATCCCTGAATCTCACAGGCAGGTAACATGTCCTAAAGTCATGCATACTCCCAGCCTCATGCACACAGTGAGGTGCCATCAGTGCCTGATGAGCAATACAGGATGTTTACTGTTTGCCCATTATCACAGAAAGGATTGTGAGTGAAGATTAATACCGAACATGAGTCACTGTTGAATTCTCATATTCCTCGGAACTTATTCGAGTTCCTTGCACGAAACGATTATCTGTCACTTAAGGATGCTCTGTGGTCAATGTGTTTAACAGAGTCTACTATTTCAGCCATCATTGAGCAGACATCTTGGTGGCAGCAGCACGTTTGCCCTGTTGTGTAGCTGTCACCACTGTCTAACTCCAGAACTTTTTCTTCATCCTACACAGAAGTGCCATACCACCTGAGCAATAGCTCCCACTCCCCTCACCCCAGCCCTAGGAAAGACCCCTTTCTCTTTCTGTCTTTATCAAATAGCTGCTCTTTCCTCACGTGAGATCACTCGGAGTCATCTTTTTATCATTGACTTACTTCACTTAGTGTGTTTTCAGGGTATGTCTGTGATCCATGTTGTATATATCAGGATATCCTTCCTTTAAGGATGAATAACACACACACACACACACACACACACACACACACACACACACACACGCACCACTTTGCATTTGTCCGTTTAATCTGCTGATGTATATTGGGGTTTCCATCTTTGGATTTTGAGGAATAGTGTGAGCATTGGTGTGCAAACTCCTTTTCAAGTCCGACTTTCGACTTCTACTGAAAATAGAAGGTGCTTAATCTTGTGGTAAAGTTACTTTTAGAGTTTAGAGACATCTTAAGTATATTTGGAACAGTCATTTTGAATCAAACAAACAGACAAAAAGTCACCTTAAGGTAGGATGTGATATAGAAAGATGGGTGGCAGGCTGAGAGTTCACGTTCTTATTTCTGTGACCTGTGTAATGATGCTTGGTGACATGAAATGACTTGTTTCAAGTATTGTTTTAATTTTTTTTCTTACAGCATCAAACTTCTAGCTGTGCAAGAACTGCTTGACAAAGAGGCCCTGGAAAAGGTAAATATTTTGTTCTTTCTGCCACACAGGAAGAATTCTGCTCCCTGACAGAGACAGCACAGATTGCAGAAGTGGTCTGCTTGTTCGTATTCTCCACAGGCAGTGAGTCTTGTAGACTTTCAGTCAAAGCTTCCAGTCACACGCCATTCACTCTTGCAGACCCAAACTTGCTCTGTTCCTTCCAAGCTCTGTGAAAGCAGAGGCTGGCTTGTCACAAGCCAGGCCACCCTCTGAAGGTTTCCGGTGCCTCTGAGCAGCAGGAGCAAGGAAGAGACCTCCTACATGCTAGCCTTCCACCTTGCCATCCTCTCCTCTCTTCTCCATATTTGATCATCTGAGTGTGTGGGTGAAGGAACTGAGGTCCAGCCATACTTGGTAACCAGCCCAAGGCAAACGAACTCAGTGGAGGAGTGAGGATCTGAACCCTATAGTTCCATTTCTGAAACGATAGCTTCACTGTTTAGCAGACATGGCTGGCTGATAGTCCATCCCTTTAGGCTGTTGCTGAAGATTGGGAAATCACCATTGCACCTGGGAGGTGATTTTGGTTCATTTCTGTCTTCCCTGTTGGAGTCAACCCTGGAACTGACAGCCTTTTGCTTGTGGTTCTAGGTGTGAGGAGGAATGGGTTCAGCAATGCAGGCTAGGCGGGTGCCTAGGAGGCCAGGTCCTAAAATGCCGTAGTGGGACCTATTGTACTCATGCAGTAGTTACACTCCCCCAGGGGCTAGCTCAGGACTCTTCCTACAAATGTTGCTGCGACTGTTGATTGTAATCTGTAGGTTGACATAAAACCAAGTGGTTTGAAAGATAAACATCCAAATGGTATTTATTTTCGGAATTTAAAATGTTTGGATTAGTGCTCAGTCCCTTGGTACTGAAACGAAGAAGGTCTTGAAATCAGTACCAAGCAGTACCGTGAAGGGTGGAGAGTGGCCTGAGCTCTGAGGCTCTACTTGGCTCCTTCTCCATGATGTACCGTAAAGCAGGGACAGTGCCTCCTCTGGACCTTAGAAAGGCAAGCTGTGAGGCAAATGAGCTAACGTAGTCAAATGGCTCTCTGGATGCCTAAGCACTCTGCCCATGTTAATTCTTAATTATTCCTATCAATTCTTTATAGACATCTAGCTATTAAGACATACTGTGATGACTATAAAAGCTATCAATGGGCCAAATGGTAGCCTTGATTGTAGATAGTAAATGAGATAAAGGGACTAAATTAACAATAACTTTCCCTGCAGCTGATGACTTGTTTGTGGTCATGTAAGAGAATGGCCTGGTCTTTAGGAACCACAGGAAGGAATATAGGAACGGATCTTAACAATCATTCTGAAAAGATTCCAGAGACAGTGGAGAGAAAGAGGTGGGGAGAGGAGAGAGGGAGGGATATCCATCCACATCTCTGTCTGTCTGTTTGTCTATCATCTATCATCTATCTATCTATCACCTATCTATCTATCTATCTATCTATCTATCTATCTATCTATCTATCACCTATCTATCTATTCATCTATCATCTATCTATCTATCTATCTATCTATCCATCTATCACCTATCTATCTATCTATCTATCTATCTATCACCTATCTATCTGTCTGTCTTTCTATCATCTATCTATCTATCTATCTATCTATCTATCTATCTATCTACCTATCTATCTATCTATAGAGAGGAGATAAGCAGATGGGGTAGAATACAAACCATTGGACCTTCTGTGTAAACAGATATATGATTGTTCTTTGTATGTTCTTCAAACTGTTTAAAAGACCTGTCCCATTTTTTTCTTTGTAGTAGTGTTCACTGCAGTTATGTGGTGATACTTTATTTGTGCTCTAATAAATCTTGCCTGGAGATCAGAGGATTCTGTCATTGTAAGTAAACACAAAAGTCATGCAATGTTAGCACATGCCTTTAATCCTATCACTTGGGAGGCAAGGGTCTGTCTGGATCTATGTGAGTTCAAGGCTGCACTGGGAACAGAGCCAGGTGTGGTAGCACATGCCTTAAATTCCAACACTAGTTAACCATGGAGGTCTGGAGGTCTGTACAGGCAGACAGGAAGTGACAGAGCTGGGCAGGAAGAGGAAGTGATGTAGCTGGACAGAGAGAGCAAATCAGATGGCAGAACAGCCCAGCATATAGGCATGGGTAGACAGGAAGTAGCTAACTTTTGGAAGCTGTGGAGTTTTGGTGAGGTGAGGTTAGCTGTGGCTGTTCCTATTCCTCTGATCTCTCTCAGGCTTTAACCCCAAATTTTGGCTCTGTTTTTTTTTTTTATTTTATTTTATTAATAAGACTGTTTGGAAATTCATCTACACAGTTATTTGTTTTACTTCCTGATTTTGAAAAGTTAGAAACAAATCTTACATAGAGCCATACATAGAGCTTCCACATCCAGTGCATCAGTATAATAAAAATACAGGCACCAAAAATACCAGTTATATCATTGAAGTGGTTACTGTCTAATTTAGAGAGACCACATAGCTAGGCCAGTTGAGGGACCAAAGCTGCAAAATGGATCAGAGAGGTGGTGTCAGGCTTGCTGTGGCTGGCTGCCAGCCAGCGAGCCATTGTGCCGCCCTGAGAACCAGGCTTCTCTGGCTCTGCTCCAAAGCCTGCCTTCTCCTTCCTTCCTGAATTATCTTGGGTTACTTACCCTCTGTGCCTCAGGTTCCCAGCTGTAAAATGAAAATCATAATCCCTAATTCACAAAGGTTTGGAAGAGAGTTAAGTGGGCAGTCTAGGTAAAGGTGCTTAGTAGAACGTCTGGGTCTGAGAGGTCTCCAGAAGTTAGCTTCTGTATATACTGCTTCCCTCATCCCCACCTCCAGCTGTCCCCCTTGTCCTCCCTTCCGCCCTTTCAGTAAGCCTGATGGTGGGTTTTATCATCCCATCTCGACAGATGACCAGCAGAAAATTTTATAGGACCATTGAAATATACGCAGGGACTGATGGGGAGCCAAGTTCTGGCAGTTCACGTCTCTCGTCTGTGCAGTTTCTGCTCATTTGCTCATTTGTTCTTGACGTGTTTGTTGAGGTTTCTGTGTGCTGGGCAAGTAAACATTTTTAGAAAATCCCCCAAGCAGCCGGTAGTTATGCACTCGGTATCCAGTTATATTTGGAGTGATACATGAATTAGTCCTTTTTGTTCGTTTGTTTTTGTTTTTTTGCAGTAAGATTGGTTCAATGGTTTGTTGAAATAAGATATGCTCCTTGAAGAGCCTCATGGACGATAGATTCCTTTCTACTAGGTCAAGGCTAGAGAGTCACTGTGAAAAGGGCCTGGAAAACCATGCAGCTTTGCTAGTCAAAGTGTTGTCCCTGCACTGCTAGCTCTGGAAGGTCCTTAGAAATGTGGAACTTTGACCCTTAGTTCAGACCCACGGAGTCAGAGCCACATCCTGCAGAGACCCCAGGTGGCTGGTGTGCATCAAAGTCCCCTAACTGTTCAGGAGAGGATCATTTACTAGCTCCATAGTGATTATTGACTAGCCTGTGATAGTCAGAAACCTACTAGAGTCCGAAGATTTTATGTCCAATGAAGCTCCTTTGTGAGGTACGCGCGCAGGTGTGTGTGTGTGTGTGTTTCATGCCATACAATGCTTAAGTTCCAGGAGCAGTAAGAAGGATGCTCATCAACTGCCTGTCTGTGTTCTTTGCTTTGAGTGTAGGACCTTTTGTTTTCCAGGATTTAAAAACAGATTCATGTGTTTAAATGCGGCGTTACATGAAAGGAAATAAAAACATTGGTACAGCTTGATTTAGAGAGATCTTTTTCAATGACCCTTTCAAACAGCTTCCTGCAAGGCTGCAGACAATAGTTTGGCCAGCCATTCTGGCTAGAGATAACCTTCACCCTGGCAGTACAGAGGGCCGCCACCAGCTGACCTACTGTGATCAACGCCCAACTTGGGCCCAGCCTCCCTGGGACACAGGCCATCCAGCTCACAACTGCTGCTTGTTCTGCCCCGAGTCCTCAAGGCTGCTACTCTGTCACCAGTCCTAGATCAGCTGATGTTATACTCTATCTTCTAGAGCTAGCTCCAAGGGTGTAGACAGCTTGAGTCTCAGGTGGGTTATTTACCAGTGAGAGGCCTGTGGGGCAGGTTATCCCACAAACTTCATTTTTTTTTTTGTTTTTTTGTTTTTTGTTTTTAACCCCTAGCATGCAAAGTTACAATTGTAACATCATTGGAATTTTTTGAGAATAGATTAATATTACTAAATAAAATAACTGGAATAACATTGCAGCAAAAGAGATCATGTATTGTAAACACCAGTGTGTCAGCATCTAATTACCCTACCACTGCCTGTGAACTGCTGCTGTTCATTGTCACAGTCGTCATCCTCGTCCTCAGTACTGCTGCCTTTTCCTCTCTTGAGAAGCTCATTCAGTGTTTCTGTTGTCATTAGAAGATGTTATAGAAAAAGCCATAACCTCCCTCACCCCCATTTGCCAAACTTGGACAGCAAGGTGCCCTTTGCCCATTTCTGCTACTGCTGCCCTGAGATGGGAGATGTTTCTCTTAAAATACTGGCTTTGAAATGCAACTCTTCGTTTAATTTTCTGGTAGGTGAGACAAATGCTCCCTGAGCCCCACTTTGGTGTTTTCTGTGTGTAAAAAGTGTATATTCCCCCAGTAAGCCTGGGGTTGGAAAAAAATAACTTAATACAGTAGTTGTGCTTCCAGCCAGACCCTAGTGCTGAGCAACATTGGAATTAGAAGCTAATCGTTCCCTAGAGATCTTCAGAAGGAATAGGCTGCAAACCATTTTCATACAGACGTGCATGACTAAGCTAAAGATGCTAGCTAGGCTCCTGGCAGTAGCTAACTTGTGTTTCAAACTCACTGAAATGCACTAATAAAGCCTCGTCTTTGTTACATGCCTTCATAGTGGCTTCTGTTGTGATTTGGATTTCCATTTAATTTAGCTTGTGTGACAGTGCAGTAGCTGTCCTGTCCCTAATTGTACTTTTCACTTTACACTTGAATGGTCCGTATAGAATCACAAAATGTTTCAACCAAGGGAGACTTTTAGAACCATGTAAACCAACCCTATACATTTTTAAGAAAGTACCCCAAGACCAAGGGTACTGAGGTATCCCTCTCTCCTGGGGCTATAGCTGGTTTGTTTTTCAGGCAAGGACCTTTCTACCTAGTGGCCCAGCTTCCATATCCAGATGGGGTCACATAACCAGTGAAGAATGTATAGAATGATGGAGCATGTGGAAGAGACGCACCCTGCACTTGGGCTAAGATACTTTCTGGAAAGTATGTCCTTTAAAAATCCCAGCATGAGATCTGTCAGATCTCCAGTATTATTTTTCCCCTCTCACTTAGTTCCTCATTAGTTGGAGCTTAATGTGAAGGTCATGTTGAGTGGTTGGTATTCACACATCTATGAAGGTTGTTTGTTTTCTCACTGTGTTGAGCAGAGCTGCATGTGGTCATAATTAATCTCATTGCCATCCTTTGCCTGGCCACTTTTCTTTAAAAGGACTAGCGGGCAGACATGGGGCTCCCCGGGGAGGTTCCAGTCTCTAGAGTAGTGTCTGACTCTGACAGAAGCTTGCTGTAGCTTTGAGCCCAGACTGCACCCTGGGGTCTACCCATGAACCTCACTGATGGGCCTTGGAGCATCTTGGTGAATTGTGGGCCAGGCTTTGTAGTCTGTTTAAAGGAGGTGGAGCTGTGGGTGCAACTTAGTGTCAGAATGCTTGCCTATAGCATGCACATACAAGGTCTGGCTTTAATCCCCAGTAGCAGCAGAAGAGTGGAGGCAAAGAATTTGACATCCCCAAGATACTATGTGTATATATACCCAGGGGCTTACACGGTCTTTACATTTCCCCAAATGAAACTTTTAAAATCTCTTTAGCTTTATCAAAAGCAAGCATATACATAGTGAGAGGTTGTTTTAAATCCATCATATTGGCAGCATTTTAAAAACAGTGTGTAAAGTTGCAGCTGCTAAATGCAGCATGCAGGTCATTTCTGTGCAGGGCAGGTGACATGAGGCTGGCCCTCAAATAAGTGTGTGACATTGGCCTCAGAGATGCTACTCTCCTTTAACCAGGTTTTGTGTGTGTGTGTGTGTGTGTGTGTGTGTGTGTGTGTGTGTGTGTGTGTTTTCCCTGGACATCTCTCTTAAGGAAACAGTCCATGAAGATAGATGACAGTAGGCACATTGCCACACACTCTTCAGTTGTGGACAGTTGGAGGCAGGTCAGTGTTGTAGAGGATGATGGATAGGTAGATATCCACAGATGGTAGATATCCGATGGTAGATAGGCTCCAGGGATGGGTATGTGACTACCATAAATGGGAAAACATGTAGCCTGGTAGGAATGTGATACACCTTTTCCCAAGAAGGAGACTAAGCTTCTACTTGCTTTGGTAACAGCCATGTGTAGATATGTAGTTACTCCTTCAGCCAGTAGTTATTGAGCCCCATCTCCTATAGACATTGTGCTAGCGGATGTCCACATCTGTGAACAAGAAGCTCCCATGGTAGCTGATAAGGAGACCACCATTAGCTCTTACACAAGTATTTAATTGCTCGAGTGAAACTGAAAAACTCAAAACAAAACAGAAAAGACTGGTTGTCGGGAGAGGGGCCCTAACCTAACGTTCTCATGGCATCCAGGAAATACAAAAACCACATAAGTGGGTAGGTTCTTATTTTCCTTTGTAATATTCATTGTAAGTCTCCAAGTCATATTCCTGGATTGAACATTGTAAGACCCCTTTGGTAGATGTGGTGGGAGGAGGAGCAGGAGGAAGGAGCGTTGAGGAAGGAAACCCATGGTCTCTGAGGGTTGGGATGGTGCACAGGAATGGAGCAGCCCCTCTGAATGGCCTGGCGTCCTGCACCGTGGGTGCTGATAGACCACAGCAGCTGGCTTGTCCTCATGAAGTTATTACTGAAATTCAGGCATATCCACCCGTTTAACTCAGTGTCTGTGGCTGTTCTTAAGCCACAAGGACAGAGTCCAGGGGTTGTAACAGAGATAGTCTATCCTGCAGACCTCAAGCTGTCTATCAGTTGGCCCTTTTTATTTACAATTTGCTGACTCCTCTTCTAGATAAGTGGTATCCTTTAAGAGTCACCCGGAAACTACAGGCTCTTACTCCAGAAAAATGCGTGTGTGAACTTTTACACATGGTCAACTTCCCTTATTTCAGAGGAGCCTACAAGCCTCCTCGGGGTCTTACTACTGATGAAGGTAGGATTCATTTCTTCACACTAGATACATTGAGTCATTTCTTCTTGTCCACATGGATATGTCTTGTAGATGTGGTTTTAATCATGGGATGAATTTGCCCATGGCCGTGGAACACAGTGTCCAAGGTCAGGGAGAGAGATGTTGTGGTCATATCCGGTCAAATTTTGCACACTGTGTCCTACTGGGGGGCTGAAGCAGCCTCTCTCAGTTCCTTCCTGTGGCTTTTGGGCCCCCTCACAGTGGGGGCTTTGAGGGGTGTTACCTGCTTGTCAGAGCATCTGTGCTCCCATTCTTACCCCATCAGACACATTTAGGTTTCCTGAAACCTGGGTTGAAACTTGACCCGCTTCCTTCTTTGCCCCTGTCCTGTTTTTCTTTGTTGGTACTTATCCAAAGAAAAGTCTCATTGCCCATAGCCAGGCTTCATCCTGCTTCAGCTCTCCTTCCTGCTTAGGAGCCTGGCCCTTCTTTAATAATGTTAACAGTCTAATAAACCATAGCTTACCTTAGCCAGTTTCGTATCTGATTCAAAGCACTTTTAGTTGTAGAAGCTTCGCTTTGGGGCCAGAGAGATGGCTCAGCAGGTAAAGATGCCTGTTGCTAAGCGTGATGACCTAAGTTCAATCCCTGGAACTCGCTAGTGGAGAGAGCTAACTCCTGAAATTGTCTTCTGACCTCCATAGGTGAGCATGTGCACAGAACACACACACACACACACACACACACACACACACACACACACACACGAGTGTACAATATATTTTCTATTTTTAAAGGTTATTGTTAAATTATTATGTTAAATTTTTTGTATGTAATGTCTTGGGTAATTTTTTTATACCTATATTTTCATACTGAAAATCAATTGATTTAGCTTTAAAAATCTTTCAATTGGTTTTTGTTTGGGGTATTTTGAGGCAGGATCTCATGTAGCTTAGGCTGGCTTTAGATTCTTAACCTCCTGCATCTACCTCCCAAGTGCTGGGATTAGAATCATGTGCTACTATATCTACCTTTAAAAGTGTTTTGAAGTCACAGAAGTATGAATTGGCAAGATAAGGAAATCAATCACCCATGGAGCAAGTGTGGCCTGTCAGCTGACCCTTTGGGGAGCTGGCTGTCATCTTCTGCCTGTCTGCTTGTATTTGGGGGCTACTCCTCTGATGGCCTAATTTGGTTTCCTGCATACTCTAAAAGTTCTGTCATTACATCTTAGTCTTTTAGTTAATTCTAGATTTATAGAGGAAATGAACAGGGATTGTGTACATGTGAATCATAGATGTAGGCAGAGGCTGTGGCTGGGTCTATAAAAAAAAAGAACAGAGGCCAATTCAGTCATCAGAGAGGCCTGGCCCATTGGAAGTTGTTCAAGTCTAAATGTGCACAGGAGAACTAGCTTTATTTTTGCCTTAAGAAGTCAGTCCTCTGTGTTTTACTAAGACTTCTGTTTCCGCCAGCCTGAGAGAGTTTTGCTGGCCTGTCACGGTGGCTCATGACTTCGTGAAGTTCCTAGCCCATGTGCCGGCTACAACTTTTTCTGTGCTGGCTTGCCCACCTCGAGATGCCTTCCCCCCTCTGCTGTCTGCAGCCTGCACTTCTGATCATGGCTGTATAGCTTATATCAGAATAACCTTCCCTCAGCTAACAATATAAACTGGGTAAGATGCACTCAGGTATTGCAAGGTTCCAAAGGTCAGCCAAAGCAGGCAGAAACTACAGGAGCTACAAGTGAGGAGGGAATCTGCATGGAGTGAGGTCCATTTCAGAGTGACTTGTCCTAGCTTCCCAGAGGTGGGAAGCCACAGGCCTGGCAGAAGGGTGAAGTTTACAGAGGAGTAGGGAATGCTCTGCAGGAGCTTGCGACTCCTCTGATTTTCTCTGTTGTTTTCTGTCTTCTTATGTTACTGCTTTCTTCTCCCTGCATTTGCTTTAGCTTATTCTTGCTTTGGAAGCTTAGATTATTGACTTGAAACTCAATTTTTATTGACTGGTGTCAAAAGGCCCCCAGTTGTAAATTGATCTCTAATATTGCCATAGACGAGTTCCTTACACTTTTGTATATTGCGTCTTCAGTTTTATCCATGCCAAGGTCTTTACATTCCCTTGTGATTTCTTTTTTAACCTTTTGGTATTTCCAAGTGAATTGTTTAATTTCCACACATTTGTAAATTCTCCAAACTTATTGCTCTAATTAATTTCTTGTTTTATTTCATTTTGTTGTGGTCAGGGAACATGTTTTCTCTGACTTTCGTCTTTGTAAATGTGTTTTGTCTTTGATACGTGTTTCCTGGCTCAGTGTCTGATCTGTCTGGAGAGCTCCACTGTACACGTCAGAAGGTGTGTATTACGAGATATTGGCAGTGACTGTAGGCCTCGTTGGTTCGTGTTTTTGATTTATGTTATGTTCTTGTCAATCACCTGTCTAGTCAAACCATCCATTGAACTGTTGTTGGTGAATTCTGTCAGTTGAGTATTTGGGGCCCTGTTATTAAGTTTATAATGATTATATCATTCTAATCATTTGGCACTTTTATTATATATTGTCCCTTATCATCTTTAATTTTTAGTAATGTTTTTTTGTTTTAAAATAAATTTTTCTTTTTTTTTTCTTTCTTTTTTTTGGTTTCTCAAGACAGGGTTTCTCTGTGTAGCCCTGGCTGTCCAGGAACTCTCTCTGTAGACCAGGCTAGCCTCCAACTCAGAGAGATCTGCTTGCCTCTGCCCCCCTAGTACTGGGAGATTAAAGGTGTGCACCACCACACCAGCTGTGTCTACAGTTTTATTCTCTCTTAGCCTTTAAAAAGCAGTTTTCCTGATTGTAAAATTGGTTGGCAGTCAGTTTTCTTTCAGCACGTTGAATACGGCATCTCTCTCCTCCTCCATCCCTTCCTTTCTTCCTGCTTTTTTTGTTCTAGGATGAGGTCTCATGTAGCCCAGGCTAGCCTTGAACTTCATGTATAGCCAAGGGTGATCTTGAAATTCTGATCCTCCTGCCTTCATCATCCAATTGTTGGGATTATAGGTGTCCACCACTCTCCTGGCTTAAATATGTCATTCTCCTGCCCTTGGCCTCCATTGTTCCTGTGCAAGTTCAGCAGTCAGTCTCACTGGGAACGGGGGACTTTCGACAATTGGATATATTCCTGGGGCGGACACCGCCATGTTTGATCTATTAGGTTACTTAAGAGTGACTCATACATATTTCCTTAGTGCTCCAAGGCTGGTTCTGTCTTATGATACAGGTTCTTTTCTTTGAGATGAGCTTTAAGGCGTTGCCAGTGAAACACAAGTTTCACATAGTTTGGACAAAGGAAAAAGGAAAACAACAAAATATCAAGATATTCTAGAAACACCAAAGATTTTGTAGTGAGCAGACATTGAGTTTGACTCTCAAGTACTAGATCTCAACATCAGTTTAGTATGTGTCTCCTAGCATTTGTCTCAGTATGTGGGTACATGGATGGGTACATGGGTACATGGATGTATACATGGGTAAATGGGTGAGTAGGTATATGGATAGAATAGCTGAATGACAGGGAGACAAATAGAAATAAAATATATCAGACTGCTACATAAAATTGATCTTCTGCTAGAAACGGTAGTGAAAACTGTTGTTAGCCAGTCTGTTGGAAGAGGGCTGCTATGGGATTTTTCAGTATTGGAAGGCGTCTCCTTGTCTTTACTTCACTTTTTAACACAAAGAAAACCGCACTCAGGTCAGCACTGGCCCTCACGATGGCTGCACATAGCCCACACCACCTATAGATGCTGTGACAGCCATATGCCCGTATTCTACAGTTTCCCAGCTTTTTTAGATCATCCTCAGTGCTTATCTTATCAGGAAATGCAAACAATGAATTAGTCCTGGGAAGAACTTTCAGTTCACTCTTTTTAGAAAATTCTTAGGCTTTTCATGAATGATTCATTCATTCATTGGTTTCTGAAGAATGGTTTGGTATTCGGCAAAGTTCAGGATAGTCGGCCATTGAAAAGAAACAAAGGGCGTACAGGTGAAACTGGTTTTGCTGAGTTGTTAGACACATCGCTGTGGTTGTTCTCAGCAGTAAAATATCCTGATTGGGCTGGTCCCTAAAGTCTGCTTTGCCAGAAATAATTCAGAGGAGCATTCTAACAAATTGTCAATTCTGCATTTAGCATGAATGATTCTTACAGCTGACAGAATGTTTTTATTAACCTTCAAAGACATTGGAATGATGAGTTTGGGCCTTAAGAGTGTACACTTCTTGGAAAATGTCCAACCGGGCTTCAGAGATTTTGACCCATCTGGGTAGTGATCAGAAGTGTGCACGATACCAGGATGGAAGACTTGTGTCCGGGTCCTAGACTGGGCTTTCCCACCCCATACAACTACTACCACTCACTCCTGCCCAGTCCTGAGCCTACTCCACCTCACCTTTGCCCATGAAATACAGATCTGTCTATCATACAGAGTTAGCTAGGGTGGACACAGAGAGCCAAAGCAAGCCACACAGATCCTCATCTGTGAGTTGCTCTGAAGTCCACTGCCGTAGTGCTTTTATTTGCCAGTGGTTCTCTGTATAGATGGACAGTTAAGAGATCTTGAGTGGCTCTGCAGAAGCACAGATGACTCACTACATCATCTTCCCAGTGTGACTGTTCTAGCTCTCAGATCTCCAGGGACCAGAAGTGTCCAGGACTAATGCAGATCCCCAGCATTTGTGAGACAAAGCACCAACATTGAAGAAGTTCCGAGGCTTTGCCTAAATGCTAGTATTTGCACAAGTTGCAGGGAATCTCCCAAGGCTTGTGGCCTTTAAGACTGCAGGTTTTCGTCATAGCCAGCCTCCTCCCTCTCCTCTCCACTGGGTGGAGAATCTACTGCTCTCTGTGGACGGTTGGTTTGCTCTGTCTCTGCAGCTGCCTCCTTTTGTCACTGTTTGTCTGACTGTGTTCGTGAATAAGAGATGTAATGTGTTGATGCTTCATTTCAGGATGAGGCAGGGGCAGTTTTGAGGTTTTGGTAACAGCAGTTAATGAGCTTTTTTTTTTTTATGGAAAATGGAAAGCTCTGTGTCTTCTACATGGGTAAATTTTAAGCCAACTAAGTGATATTTTTTACCATGGGTAGATGAAATTTCTAAAATTTGGTATCTGCAGGGCATTGTTCCAGGACTTCTCTACACCAGTTCCCCAAACAACAAAGTATGTGCATGTACCCTACGTGCATCCTCTTCTTCTCTTTAATCATGTTTAGTTTACAGTGCTCCATGCAATACAAACACTGTGCAAATAGTAGTTGTCTGTATTGTTTAGGGAATGATGCTAAAGATTGCATGTGTTCAGTATGCACAAAGGTACTTTGAATAATTTTAATCTGTAGTTGGTTGAATCCACAGGTAGAAATGTGGGACCCATGGGTATTGAAGACCAGCAATATTTGCTTCAGAGGGGAGCTGAGAGGCTTGCTGAACTTGGACAGACATACTGGTGGTCAGACACATTAATGTGACGTGGCTTCCCTGTCCCACAGCACTGCCATGGCAACCACCTTGTCTGCTGTTCGGCTTGGTTTGGGTACCTTTTTTCTAACTCTCTCTGTCCAGTTTGCACTTAGCCCACCTTCTGCCTGTATCCTGGAAGGATCCAGAAAAGCCTGTGAAACTAACATAGCAGTGTTTGGCATTGTACCTGGCCAGAAATTTAATGAGAAAGCAACTTGACTGAAAAATACCATGGGGATTTGGCTTTCTATTTCCCCATTAGCCTAGAAAAATTAAGAATTAATGGATTTCAGACATTTTCCACTTCTTGCTGCCACCAAGCCTCTGGGAGTGAAAAATTGTAGGTCTCTCTATCTTTTGCTGCCCACACAGGAAAGATCACTCAAAGCTATGGAGTCTACTGGGAAGAAAATAGGAAATGTAAAGGCATTAGTGAGTAGGATTCAGTAGAATGCAAATCTAAGTAGAAAATGCCGTGAACTGGAAATGCGCTCACCCATGGCACTGAAGTCTTTGTGTTATGATTATTGCTGAGGAAAGCAGGTCGTATAAACACAGTTTAGAAAAGCTGGAGACTGGCATTTCATGAGGAAAATGGCAGCCAGAGCCACTTTCCCGAGGCTTCGTAAGTGCTAATTCTGTTTAATGTGACAGCTCCTAATAACTCTGGGTCCCTCACAGAAGCGTGTGGAGGTAGTGTTGGGGCTCTGCAGTCTAGAGGGAGTTCAAAGGAGGCTAGACGTCAGCATGTACAGACCAAGAAGATGTGACTGGGAAGCTTAAAAAACTGGTTGTTCACGTAAGAGGCCTGGGAGCTAGTGGGAACAGCAGCTTTGTTCTGCTCCGAGGGATGATTGTCTGTGGAGTGAAGCAACTGAGCCTTGGCCCTTCCTTGTGTCTGCTACCTTTTCCTCACTTTTCATCTTCCCTTTCTCTGTCCTCCATGCTTTCTCTTGGTACCTCTGACCCTTGAAACCTCTGGGGTAAAAATGCCCCATAATAGTGACTTTTACATCACTCTGATGGAAATTCCTGACCTACAACTCTTAAGGCAGGGGTTACTTTGACTCAGAGTTCCTGAGGTCTCAACCCGTAGTCCTTGGCTCCGTTCTTTATGGTGACAGGAGGCTCTTCACAGTGCAGCAGCCAGGAAGTAGATGGAGAGGATGCTGGTGTAACTGGACTTGTTTTCCCTTCTGACTCCAGCAGCCCCAGACTCTGGGATGGTGCCAGTCCCATCTCCCCCTCTTAGTTAATGTTTTTAGAAATGTGTTCAAATACACCCCGAGGCCCACTTTACTAATTTCTCAGGCACTTCTCAGTCTAGTCAGGTTGACCATCAAGATTAACCACATAGGGCTGGAGGGATGGCTCACTGGGTAAGAGCATTTTCTACTCTTCTAGAGGACCTGAGCTTGGATCCCAGCACCCACATCAGGTGGCTCACAACCACCCATAACTGTGGCTCCAAGGGAGCTGATTCCTTTCTGGCCTCATTGGGTATCCACACACATGGCAGATGTTTACAAGGACACACACACACACACACACACACACACACACACACACACACACAAGTTAAAAAAAACCTTTAGAAATGATTTACCATTACACACACCTATTAATCACTTGGTTGTAGGGTAGGTTGTAGGTTTGGGGGAGGCGAGGGACAGTCTCTTCCTTCCATCCATGGTATCCATACTTCCAGCCTGTTCACCTGACGTCAAAAAGGAAAGAAGAGCCTAGAAAGGGCAGGGGTGTGCTTGGCTAGGTTAACCAGGCCTGTCTTAGGAAAGATGTTGTCACTGATGCAAGTTCCGGGCAAGTGCCTTTGATCACAAGTCCTGTGTTGTAACACACAGCTTGACAGCCTGGCTGAGTTCAGGGTTCAACACTAGAGTAGGAACCATCAGACAGCTCTGCTTCCTCAGCCTTTAGGATGAATGTGTTTCTCAGGCTATTCAAACAAGATTCTGTGGGTGAGCATGGCTGGTGTAAGCCATGGCATGGCCATCCCAGTATTTTTGCTGTGATGTGGGATGTGCTTCCATCTGCCTGCAACTTCCCCCACGCGCTCCCAAAATAGCTACAAAATCCTTCAAAACGCATTGCTATTTTCAGACTTGCTTCCACTTAGAATAATTAGTTTCAATCATTACTCACAAGTTTAGTGCCTAATTGGGAAAGAAGAGCTTATTTTATTTGCCCTAAAACTGATCTACCCCACCCCCTCACTTCCAAGAGCCAGTTTTCGAAGAATTACTGGGCCATGTCGTCCTCTGCTAAGTGTGTGGAGAGAAGTCTGAGTTACTTCCCCACCGTGGGCCCTGACCTCTCTGTTCCCATTAGATCAACCTGCATTCTGCACTGCAGCTGCGCAGCCTTTGAGATTGCTGGGCCTCTCTTCCCAGTCTGTGGGGATGGGGGTGCTTGTGGGCAAGGGCCTGCCTCCTTTCCTTGCCTGTCTGGGACTCCACACGCTCATACTGCCCCTTCTGTCTCTGCTGCAGCTAAATAGCTCCGTGTTCTATCAGCTCTCCATGCTTCCCCTACAACAGATCTGTATGCTCTCTTCACTTCTGCAATGCTCTCCCCTCTTCTTTCTCTGGTCAACTCCTTTTACCTCCATAAAAGCCTCCTCTGACTGAGGCAGGTCCCCACCAGCAGCATATGTACACACAGGTTTCCTATTCTTCATAGCACGGGTCACAGGTCCAGTTTTGATTAACCGTGTGTCTCCACCTCTGTTCCCCAGTCCTTGTTCCCAGCCAGCTTAGGCTGGGCAGGCACTCATGTTCCTAACTATTGGTGGTCCAGAACTGCTGTGGACCAAATGTTTATGTCTCCTCCAGCCTTTGTGCACTGACACGTTAATCCCCACAGGGAGGTGGGGCTTTGAGATATAATGAAGGGGATGAGAATGCACACTTAGCTGCTAAGTAACAAACATGGCCCAGAAGGGCCCATTGGGGAAGAGAACCCTAGTGGTGGCAGCGGTGTGATCTGGTGGATTTGTAGAAAGCACCTGAGCTGACCACAGACATTTCCACACAGTTCTAGTTAGGTGATCAAATGACACTTTCTAACTGCTCAGCTGCTTTGGGGCCTTGCACTTACCCGAGGGTCCTAGCAAATACAGAATTTCAGGAGAAATTCTCCACAGAGGTGTTTTATTGTTAGTAAAACTGAGAGAGAGAGAGAGAGAGAGAGAGAGAGAGAGAGAGAGAGAGAGAGAGAGAGAGAGAGCAGAGAGAGAGAGAGAGAGATGAGCATTATTTTAGGTTAAAGACAAGTTCATTTGTGAAGATTCTCTTCATTTGTGCTCATCAGACATTTAAAAAAGAGAATGTGTCACATTCTTCCTGGTCACAGATTCTGGCTGGGAGATGGAGTCCTCTCCAGTGCCCTGTGTTGCTGTCTACCACAGGTGCATGTTAAAACAAACCAACAACTCTTGATTTACTCTCAGAAACAAAGACAGTGTAATTTTTGAATTCTTAAGCTATTTTAAACATGTGGATAAAAAGCACTCTGAGGGTGTGAGGGTAGAGTGGTTGAGGGTTCCTTGCCAGCCGTGAGGTGACTTTAGTTATGTCTATAGTGAAGTAAGCCTCCAAAAGGCAGATATTTTTCTAGGCGATGGAACTTTGACTATCAGGGGGATGCAGTGTGGATGATAGTGGTTTGGAGAGTCAATTAAGTGGTTTTCGGGGAGTTTCTACAAGTATGGCACACATAATCCAGACAGGGGGCAGTTACCCATAATCCCACTGGGGAGGTAAGGCAGGAAGTTGGTGTGTTGGAGAGTAGCCTGCTGGGACATGCTGAGATGCTGTCTCAGAAGAGGGGTGAGGGGACCATAGATATAGGAAAAGCAGAACGTGTGTGTGTGTGTGTGTGTGTGTGTGTGAGAGAGAGAGAGAGAGAGAGAGAGAGAGAGAGAGAGAGAGAGAGAGAGAGATATGAAGTCTATTGATGAAATTCATAGGAAACAGCTTAGAAAGAATTTACTAGAAATGTTAGCATTGGTATTGTACTTATTTTCTCTGTCTTTGCTTTATAAACTACCCGAGCTTATATTATTTATGCCAGCCATTAGCCTCAATTTAATGAAAACAAAAAGTAAGCAAATGAACACAAGATTGCCATCAAATCTCAGCTGCCATGTAAGATGGAGTCTTAGCACCTGACGACCTCAGGAGAAGAAGGAAGTTTTGGAACTGTTTCTGAAAAGTAGAAATAAATGATGATGACACAGTGACAGAGAGTTTGAAACATAAAATCCAGAAGGAGTGTTCTTACCCACATTCACAACTTACTTCAATCTGTGAAATCTCTTGCTTTTGAAGAAACTGTCCTTAAAAGACGTGTGTGTGTGTGTGTGTGTGTGTGTGTGTGTGTGTGTGTGTGTTTCCTCAGTGCATGTTACTGTCTCATGTCTTGTGTCTTTTGAGAACACGGAGAGATTACCAACCAACAGCCACTGGAGATGGGTTGTGTGCAAACAAGTTAATAATTAAATGGTTGTGGGGCTGCTTGTTCCTTATCTTCCTCTGTGGAGTAAGGATGCTTAGACAAGGATGGGCACCCATCTAGAACTTCCTGTGGAAAGAGGAGCTGAGGACCTGCCCTCATAGTGGCCTGTGAAGGATCTGACAGTCTTGGTTTCTCTGGACAGAGGAGAGCAGTGCAGAGCCTTTAGAGCAGGGTCCCTTGGCCAGGAGGCACAGAATGGTCATGGTCCCCAGCAGAGGGAGGGCTGACTTGTGACAGGGCATTCATAGGAGCTTGGCTATCATTGGCAAAGCTGACTTCAGCAGGGTGGTTTCTCTTCAGGCTTCAGTTCCAGAGAACTAACAAGTTGCAGCCTGAACGGGCATTGCATGAAGGCAGGCAAACACTGTCGTCTGGGGTAATTGGCTAATGTTTTCTGAGTGCTTTGGAGCAATGGAGTTGGCCAATCCTGGCTTTTCATCTTGGCCATCTTAAGGGGAGTGATTGACCGAGCCATGTCAACCCTCCAAGCCAAATGGGAGTATCATTGTCTACCTAGAGGGACTGCTGCTATGACACATTGGGAAGAATGTGCCGATGTGTGTGAAGTGCCTGCCCTGTGCGAGACTCTTGAGAAATGTTTATCATCCCTGCCTGTGCCTCTTCCTGCTCACTCTATTTTTTTTTTTAAACAGAAGCACACCTGGTTGTAGATGATCAGGTACTTGAGTGTTCTTATTATTGGATTTACATGGATTTAGCCTATAAGGATCCCTACCTATTGTTAAAAGTAAGCTTTTATTCTAAGCACTTTAGTAAGGGGGCTTGATGTGGGGTTAAAGAGGCATTGAGGAAAGCTGGTGTAGACCCTTTTTGGGGGGAACCAAGCCACCGGATAGTCGGCCCCAGTATTCCGACAGTGCCATCACCTTCTACCTAGGGTCTTTCTCTGCTATTGGAAAAAGCCAGTTCTCACTGGGCATCTGAGTAGCAGGGACTGAAATCAATTCCTCTGCTCTCTCCATAGGCCCCAGGGTCTCTGGGCACAGATCCTAGAGGCAGTGCTATGGGAGTACTGTGTGGGGGTTTCAGAGAGGCCTTGGAGCCTGGTGCCTGTGTTTGCATTTGAGCTGAGGTAGCTGCAGTATGGCTGTGTAGGAAGACAGTGCTCATCCTCCAACAATATAGGCCAGGGAGTCTTTTCCTTCTATAAAGGTTTTGGGAAAGGGGGGGCGGTGTGAAGATGTTCTTATCTTTGCTCTCTGACAGTGTTGCTTGCATTCTGTCTGAGCCCTGTCTCTTCCTAGAGATGTGCCAGGGCTGTTAAGGCTGCAAATCACCACCAAAGAAATAGCTCAGTTCTACTCATAGGTAATATGGCCTTTCAAAGTCTTGATAATTTAGAGAAGCTTTACAGTAGGCAGGTTGTATTTAGAAGAAGCTCAAATATGGTTACTATTTAGTTTATACTTAATGCAATTAGCATTTGCTTAGTTTTTTTTTTATGCAACAGGCTGATGCTTTTGATGCGCCTTGGCCATTCATTCCTTTTGCCCTCCATGTGAGGGCTTCTGGTTTCTAAGATCATCTGTCATGCCCTGTACTCAAAGCATTCTGATAAGGATACGCCCTTACTCCCCACTAACATTTCTACAAGCATTGTCTTTGTCTTTGGCCATGATGTATCATATTCAGGTGAAAGTTGAGTCTCTTGACCTTGCATGACCTGGCATTGGGCTTCTTCTCTTTGGGGAGACAATATCTCTTTATAAGGAGAAAACACCCCACCTACTGCATCCACTGAAGTAGATCAGATTTTCAGTGGCCACCCTGAAAACACAGAGGAAATCAGTCTCATCATATGGGAAAGTCATTGTTAAAGGGAAGTCACGTCCAAAATGAGGAAAGCAAATGAAATAACCCAGGGAAACAGCCTCATCTGGAAATCTGAACCTGAGGTTTCATCCCGGAGCCAACCCTCCCTACCCTTCCAGGAAGCAGGATGAAGTGGCCGTGTGGTGTTGGCTTTAAAACACCTACCGGTTTTCTACATCCGCCTTCAATTAACTGTGCAATCACCATTAGCAATGCATCTGTATAAACTGATCACAGAGCCAGGGCTCTCTTCCATTTGACTAGAAAAGGAAGCTTGAAACCTCTTAGAGGGTTGGAAGACAGCTGTCTCTATTTCTCAATCATGGCCAGTTGAATTAAGGAATATTCTTTTTAGAAAGGTGAGGAGGTCAAGGTAAAGGAAAAGTGCAGAACAAAGGTCCATGAGCAAAAGCAGTTGTTTCAAGTTGTAGGGCCCTTTGGTCACTGCAGAGATAAGCAGTCGGCTGGTCCAGGGCAGAGCCAGCATGCAGCAAGCACTGAGGTCGCAGCCACAACTAGTCTTTTGTCTTGGCATTTCCCAGTGTCAGTGACCTGGGCACCTTGTAGGTCGCCATTAAGATGTTTGACTTGGAGACTTCCTGTTGTCAAGACCTAGGGTGGGATGGTGATCAAGCAGTTCCCGTCACTTCTTCATTATGGGTTTTATTAGTCAGTTTTCTGTGACAAATATTTTGGCTCATGGTTTTAGACATTTCATTTCATGGTCAGTTGGCTGTGCTGCTTTTGGGCCTATGCAAGGCGGAACCTGATGGTGGAGAAAGCTACTCACCTCCTGGAAGCCAGAAAGCAGCAACCAGGAGGGGCCACAATTCCAGTAGCCTTTTCAGAAACATGAGCCCAGGAACCTGATATCCTCCTGTTAGCCCCCACAGTTTGAAGATTCTACCACCTCCCCTTCGAGCCTCCTTCAGGGGCAGGGGGTGGGAGGTAGACCAAGGCTTTGATACATAGGCTTTGGGCCTATTTTGTATCCACATTATAACACTGATCACCTTTCTGGTCACTGGCTGTGGAGTAAATGTTAAAAATGATTTTCCCCTTTTGGGCTGATGCTAGAGAAACAAGTTATGTCCCTGGTCATCCTTGTAACTCCTGCTGGGAGAGAGTAGAAGGTGGACCCCATGACTTACTCATAACAAGCACTGCTGCATGCCTGCTGTGTGCCTTGCTGGCCCCCTTCTGATATTATATTGTGATCTCATGGATAAGCAGCAGAGAGCCACATGGCAGCTGCTTTCAAGGTGTGGGGTTGAAAAGCTAAAGTGGTTTTTGTTCTCAGTAGTGAAAGCCGTCTTCCCAGAGAGTGAGTAACGGAAGTAGGACGGCTGGGCTCCACAGCAGCTGGCCAGCTGGTCTGAGCGTCTCAAACTTAAGAATTGCGTGGGGGAATTTGTCACAACTTTCAACCTTGGGCTTAACCTCAGAGGTTTAGTCAATTAGGAGCAGGGTTTATTAATTAACAATATTAAGAACAAGAGGGCCAAGTGATGGTATAAGCCTGGAGAGATACCTGAACATAGCTAGGTAAAGATGAACGAGATTCAACTCCATGGAATTGTCTTCTGTCCTCTACACATGTGCCCTGGCATACCCCCACCCTACCCCATCATAATACTAAATAGTTAACTTACAAAAAAAGCAGAAGCCAGCTCAGTTCTGATTTAGGTTGATAATCAGTTAACCATCAGAGTTTCAGAAATATGAGGGAGGGTGGTATATTGGTATTGGTGCTGAAAAATTGGAATTACAGGGAAACCTTTTTTTTTAAAAAAAACAACAACAACAACACATTTCTCTGCCATTTCTGCCGTTTTGGCCTTTCTGTCTTGGTGACCCAGTTGGAGCTCATGAGACTATTATTTCTTCTTTTTGGTTGAGCGGGTAAAACAGAATATTTAAGAATCAGCTGACTTAAAACAGTTTTAGGCACAGTCCAGGTTGAGAGTACTTACAAGATGCTACTCAGTCCCATTGGTGTGTATTCATTCATTATACATGGCCCTGGGTTACGTAAAGACATTTTCATATGAATATATAATGTACTTTGAGCATATTCGTGTCCCCTACCCATGCCTTTCCCTTGGAGTTTTGTTCTTTGTAACTGAAAAGAGCTCCAGTCTGCATATTCAACACACCTTCTGAAGATGCTTTTACTTCCCATTGGCATTGCTGGGATCCAAGGCTCTGTAGAGAGGGCCTGGCCTCAGCCCCTCTGACCTTGACACATGCTGACCTTTGTGTCAGGCAAGAGATTCAGCAGAGAAGACGTTTCCCCAGACCCCTCTCTTTAACACTTACAGCTGTGTAATTGTGACTTAAACCCACACTTCCCCTGTCTGTGGGCGCTTTGCTCATGAACAACTATGGGCTGTATGGAGACAGCAGGGATGTTCTGTACTGGGGCATCTGCCAGAGTGAGGCCAATAGGAAGACAGGTATGCTGATTCCTTATAGCTTCCCCAGCTCACAGCTCATCCTGGGAGCCTGTGGACTTGGATGCAGCATGTCTCTGGAGCCTGCTGAGGGTCATGCTGCTGGTCCATGGCCCTTACTTTGATCAGCAAGGACCTAAGAGGTATCCTACTGTGTAGGACTGTGTAGCTGTCCTACTGTGTAGGTTGGCTGTGAACTGTAAATGCAGAGTCATCTCTCTTTACAAACTGATAGTTCTTTCTTCCAGTCCAAGAAACAGAAGAGACTCCCATCTCTTACTTAACTCTGATCTGAAAAATTGGGAAGTCATCAACATATCGCCTCAGTTTCTTCAGTAGTTATTTGTCTTCAATAGCATAAGAAATAAAGAAGAGGGCAGAGCAAGGAATAATGTGCTGTATGGGCTGAAATGTGACAAGGGCCAGGCATTCAGGTGGCTCACAGTGATGACGCCTCCTTTAGGGCTTCTAGAGTTTACCAATGAATAAAAGAGTTTTACATATGAACTAACAAAAGCGTGATATCTTTCCATAGACCGCAGCTGCATTTTTAGGAGTGTTTCATTTCCCAGCTGTATTAGTTACTTTTCTCATTGTTGGGACATTACCTGATAGCTTGAAGAAGAAAGGGTTGTGTTTGCCTTGTGGTTCGAGAGTAAACATTGCCTTGTAGCGTAGATTGGCCTGAAAATCGGAGTCCTTCTGCCCCCTGGGATTACAGGTGTGCACCACCATACCATGTCTTGCCTGAGCTTTGAGTTGTACCCATGAATCTCTCTTTAATATTGTCACATAAGGTCATCCTGTCCCATGCCAGTGTCTGTTCTGCTGTCCCCGAGGAGCTCCTTCCTCCCCTCCCAGCCCTGCCTCCCTGTGTTCTTTGCACACATCATGTCAGGGCAGGCATGGCGGCAGCTGGTCACGTTGTCTCTACAGTCAGGAGTCAGAGTGAGGAATGCCAATGCTGGGCTTGCGCTTTCCTTTTGAGTTCAGTCTAGGACCCCAGGCCAGCGAATGATGCCACTTACAGCTAGGGTAAATCTTCCCACCTCAAGTCATCTGATCCTGGAACTCCAACAGATGTGCCCAGGAGTTTATCTCTCAGGTGACTTGAGAATTTGTCAAGTTTACAATGATTTCACACCAACAGAAGATGGTTTTTAGCCCAGAGGACTCACCCCATCTTTCCTCCCTACTAGTCGAGAATAGCACTACCCTCCACTGCTGTGCAGCAGGAAGTGTTGACGGTAAAACCGTGAAAGTTACTGTTGACCACACTCCTGGGTGGACCCTTCCCAGACACCCAGCAGCACAGAATACACCCGTGTGCCAAATGCCTGCTTAAAACGGAGGTAGTTACCAAGGTAGGAACTTCCAAGAAGAATCCTGTTTGTCCGGCATGGATTTGAAGATTAGGGGCCACTTACATTTTGTACTCACTAGCAAACAGGCTTCTGTGCCAGGGAAGGGTTTACAAAGGCACAAACCATGTCCTGACAGAGCCCACTGTTGGGAAACACAGACATTTAGGTGACTGTAAAAACAGCTCCTGTGTAAAGTCGACTTCCCAGGTTCCCTCTACCACCTGGTTCATTTTCTCTGTAGCACTTACTGTGACTTGACTGAGTCCTCGCTTGTGCCTCATCTTCTCTGTCATGACGTAAGCAAAGTCCAGAACTTTTGAGTCTGCCTTCTGGCCATCAGTTGTGTGGTTATGTGCTGCCCACAGGGTATGAAAGGAGCTTCCCCCAGCCGAGGGGCTCTGTGGGGCTGTCTGCAGCACTGCAGAGTCTAGGCTCCAGGCTTAGGCCAACTGAGGCAGCCATAGCTGTTCTCAAAACTAATTACTCTAAGAGCTGTTACAAGGTGGATCACTGGGCCCCATACAGGAGTTTCTGATCCAGCAGACCTACAATGTGGTCAGAGAATTTCTAATTTGTTTTTGTTTTTTGAGACAGGGTTTCTCTGTGTAGCTTTGGAGCCTTTCCTGGAACTCACTCTGTAGACCAGGCTGGCCTCGAACTCACAGAGATCCGCCAGGCTCTCAGAGAATTTCTAGTAACTTCCAGGTGATGGTGATGCTGCTGTTCCTCAGACCACTCAGAAGAACCATAGGATGGGGCCTCGATGTGCTCCACTGTATCTAGTGGATGGATTGAGGCGGGTGATAACAGGCTCGGAAGCTCCTTAGAAGCTGTACAGTGTCCCCATGAGGGAGACTGGGATCTGAAAGGGGCCCCAACAGTGGGACTGGAAGCAAAAGAGACTTCACACCCAGGTGACAGCAGAATCACTGGCCTTGGGGAGAGATAGGACCAGGGAGGGTGAGGAGTAATTGGAGCACTTAGGAGGAAAGGAGTACAGAGAACCCAGAGACAGGGGCTGGGGAGGGGAAGAAGGCAGCTGTTTGGGACAAGAGAAAGTAGATGCTTAAGCAGGGCTGGAGGATTCTACGTGAATGTGAAAGAGCCTAGAGTTAGCAGTGCGCCTCAGAGCTCAGGCAAGGCCTGGAGTGACGCCACTTACCTGTGATCCCAGCCCTCAGAGGCAGAGGCAGAAGAGTGATTCAGACCAACTTTGGCTGTATAGTAAGACCATGTCCCAAAATGCAGAGGTATCAGCAATAACAGAAAAAACCCTGGGAGATAATTTTGAACCAGAGTGACAGGTTTTGCTGCCTTCCATATAGTGGTTTAAGCTGACACTATAGGCCTGATGAAGAGCAGCTCAGTAGAGCAGAAGTATATGGCACTCAGAAGAGTATGGGCTGGAGAGATGGCTTGGTGGGCAGGAGCACTTGTGCAAGCATGGAGACCTGAGCTCAGATCAGCATCCACACAAAACGGTGGCCATGACCATGTGTGTGCCTGTAACCCAGCCCCGAGGCAGGAGGATTGCTGAGGCTTGCTGGTTGCCAGCCTAGCTTGGGGCCCAATGAAAGACCCTCTCTCAAAGGAGTGAGACCAGATGCGATCCTTTGGAATCTTCATGAATATGCATGAATGTGTGCACTCCCACACACCCATGCACACACCACACACCACACACACACACACACACACACACACACACACACACAAGCAGAGACACACACAGACAGACACACATACACACACACAGACACACACACACAGTCACACACATACAGAGACACACACAGACATACACACACACACAAAAAAAAAAAGCCAGTGAAGAAAAATCTGTACACGGGGAGCAGGTGAACAGAGAGAAGTGTGCTGTAAGATGTATCAAGGAACAAAAGGGTGTCACCAGGGAGGGACAGCACCAAATGGTGGAGCATCTTGGACGCTGGCCCCAAATCTGACAAATACTGGGATTCCTTGAAAGAATCACCCACAGAGGAGTGTGGTATAGGAGCTGTCTTTGGACGGTGAAGTCAGTCACTTTTCAGCCTGCCTGTGCTGTTTCAGTTTGCCTCAGTGGCAAGCTGTGCTGTTCCCCTGACACAGAATGTGCATAAGCAAGTTCTGAGCCAGATGCTGCAGTGGACACTGCAGTCTGCAGCTCTTAGGAGGCTGCAGCAGGAGTATTGTGACTTTGAAGCTGGACTAGGCCACATGGTGAGATTTTATATCAGAAGAAGAAGAGAAAAGAAATAAAAGTAGCCCTGCATACCGTATTCATACACACAGGCTGTGGTAGCCACCTGGAGCTGAGGAGACACAGATGGAATAGTTTGCTGGTGCAGAATTAGGCTGGGGCCATTTTTGCCCCCTCTAAGCTAGGCACTGAGGAGCAAAGATACTCCTTTGGGTTTGATCCCCATCCAGGTGCTCCTGGGACCTTGTATCCACTGGTGTCAGTCTGTAGAGGGCTCCTACAAATCTTTCTGAAAATGTTTAAGCTAGATTGATACAGAGAATCTATTTTTTTTTTCTGAACAGAGGATCCTCAGGTGATGATGGCTTGTCAGATGATAAATATTTGCTTTCTAATTTGTGATGTTAGTTTAGTTGTGTGGATCTTTGTAAACCCTCTTTTTTGCTTTGTTAAATTTTTCTGTATTTATTTTGCAGTAGACAAACCATGCATTGCCATCCCTGGTCTTTGAGAACACAGGGATGAAGGTCAGCAGATCTCTAACTGTTGTGTGGTGACTCAGCATCATCTGTGTCTAGTTTCTAAGGTTGCCATGTACAGGGACACAGACACACTGACCTGTGTTCTGTCTTTACAGTTCTGTACAGAGCTAAACCAGCCAATCCTGCCCAACATCCGGAAGTGGAAGGGGTCCCGAGGATGCTGGAGGTCCGTGATTGCTGAGAAGCCTTCAAGTCAGCTTCAGAAGGTACCCCTACCTACACGGTTTTGTATTTAAACACAGCATTTTCCCCAAATCAAGGACAATTTAAATTTTTCTTTGTCAATATCCTTGGTCCTGTTTTGCATATCTGCCCTAACTTTTGATCATTTCTAATTTCCTAGGCCTCACTTCATATTTTGATCAGGGATGTATTCCTGCCCAGATAGAAATGGGAGCTTAGCATCTTGGGAAGAGAAATAATGTCTGGGGCCAAAGCATCTCTGTGTTCGTCTGTATGTCTGTCTGTTGTCCGTGTAATCTCTGCGTCACAACTCTGAGAATTCACGACCACCGCAGTTTACGCAGGAAAGCTTTGCTTTCTGAGGTGGAACTTAGGCGCCTGGAGGAGCTCTGCTGAGATTTCCTTCTCTATCGTCCCCGAAGGGATGGGTGAATCTGTGTATGAGCATTTTCATTCTCTCATACATTCATACCCAAATTACCCACCTTGTAATATTTATATCATCAGGCTCTTTGTTTTTGGGTGTTTGAGGGGCAGCTGGGGGATAGAGGTTGCCATCAAGTATCTTCCTCCATTGACTTCCACCTTTTACTTTCTTGAGACAAGGTCTCTCAATGAACTGGAAGCTCAGAGATTCAGAATGGCTAGTCAGTGAGCGTCAGGGATCCACTGTCTCTGCCTTCTGCCTCAGTGCTGGGCTTACAGGCCACTGTGTCCAGCTTTTTAGGTGGGTTCTGGGCTCTGAACTCAGGTCCCTCTGCTTGTGTGACAGGGACTCGACTGACTGAGGCATCTCCCTAGCCTAGGTTCTTAGATTTTTAAGACTATTTCTTATAATCACTTGAATTTCAAAAACATCTGTGTAATCTTTGCACAAATGCAGATGTTTTTAAGGTTCTCATAGGCCCCATCTGCTTACAACATTATGAGTTGTATTTACATGATGGATACTTGTAATTTGGGCTCTTAAATTATTAAGTAGAGTAGGTTAAAGTTATCTGTCCATTTGTTAGTATCGACTGTAAGCCCCTCTTCTTTTCAGTGACTGCTGAAAACTGTGCATGTAACTCCTTTCTCTGGGTTTGCTCTCTTGGGGGTGGAAACAGCCTTGCAGTGGACAGTGAGTTCACAGTGGGCCGAAAGGAACTCACGTGGGATGCATCTGGTTTCCAGAATGTAGCCCAGGGACCGTCCTTTCAGTCCACACAAAAAATAATGCCACTTGGCTTTATTTATTTATTTTTGTTTAAGCATTTTATATGGATAACGGTGTAGGAAAATTCATGTGACTCTTAGAGTCCATTCATCTTCATTCACTCATTCATTCATTCATTCATTCATTCATTCAGCAAACCATTCATGAGAGGTTGTTCATATATATGTGAGAAAAATAGACCCAGCAACCCAGCCTTATCTGTGACCACTCTTTGTAAGAACTGCTGGGTATCTCAGCCCCCTTCACTAAGTTTACAGCCATTTAGCGGGACAAGTCAGCTCATGCTCCTTTAGAAGGGGAGCCAAGGCCATCAGAGTGCAGTCACTGAGGGCTTATTTTATCTGCACCATGGAACAGTAGCCCCTTCCTCAGTTCCCAGGACAGCCACAGTATAGGAGGAAATAGTGAGTGTTGGGGTGCTTCAGTGATGGAGCACGGACTGGGGCTTGGTGGAATGTCCCTTAGGTGATGGTGACTTTGGACTGGGATCCCTGTCAGCATCAGGCTGCAGCCATGTCTGGGCTCGGCCACCTGTTATCATGGAGTATTATGAGTTCAGTGGGTCTGAGTCACCCAGATTAATGGCATGTACAATTTCTTAAATTTTAAAGATGCATAGATCCAAGCCGGGTGGGTGGTGGTGGTGGTGGTGGTGGTGGTGGTGCACGGCTTTAATCCCATTACTCGTGAGGCAGAGCCAGGCGGATCTCTGTGAGTTCAAGGCTAGCCTGGTGCACAGAGTGAGTTCCAGGACAGGCTCCAAAGCTACACAGAGAAACTCTCTCAAAAAACAAAACAGAACAAAAGGATGCATAGGTCCAAGAGTTATTTTTCAACACAATGTGAGTCAAACATCATCCATGGCCATGAACCTACAGTCTACATGCTGAACAGCTGGTGTGTCCCTGAGCTTTGGAGTCATACCCAGATACCAACTGGAGGGACATTTTGCAATGAGAAAGCAGAGAGACATAGGAAGAAATGATTTTTCCCAAAGCAGACCCTTGTGATTGGAAGTGGCAGTCTACCTTGAGTCCAATGAGCTATCTCTGGCATAAGTGCTTTTCTATGGCTGTGGCTATCTTGGCCACCTAAGTCATATTTGGAAAAGGTGCCTGGGAGAGGGTCAGAGCCACAGTGAGAAGGAAGAAGTGTAGGGATGAGAAAGGTCCCGAGAAGCTGGGTGTGTGTTAATCAGGCCTGAGGAGAAGCATCAGAAAGGAGTCCTCCCAGGAGACCCCCCTCCTCCCATATCCTGGAGGACTGTGGGGCTGGGGTGGTCTTCAGGCAGATGACATGAGTGATGCCTGAGGAAGCTTGCTCTGGAACTTCTCCTTGGGGAACAGTAAACAGAATAACAGCCTCAACTTCAGAGCCCACCACCGTAATGACTTCATTCTCTCTGTCTTCATGAGTCTTAGTCACCCTGAGGGCCTTGCCTGGGTCCCCTGGTTCCCGGACACAGCTGACTGAGACCCAGGTGTGACCATACTTAAACTAGTGCGTGCTTTAGTGATGGGCAGTATGGTAATATTTTCTTTGTACCAAAATGTTATTTGTATGTTAATAAATAAAGTTGCCTGGGGGTCAGAGCTATTAGCAAGCCATAGGAAAGCAGGGCAGTGGTGGTGTACATTTGAGCTAGGTAAGTCTCTGTGTGTGCAGGGATATAGCCAGCATTGGATACACATGCCTTTAATCTCATTACCAACCATAGAACACCTGGAGGTCTATACAGACAGGCTGTAATGAGGCAGTCCTGTGGTTGGGTTCACAACCAATGAGAAGGCAGAACAGAGACTATATAAAGACTTTAACACAGGAAGTACCAGCTCCTTCGGAGAGGTAGGACCACTGCAGGAGGAAGGGTAAGGTTTTGGCTCTTAGCTCTGACCTCTTGGCTTTCTTCTTTGCATTGGTTCTGTGTTTCTTATTTATACGATGGTTGGACACATCTACAGGGCAGGGAGGTCTTGCACAACATAAAAGGCTCACATTCATGTTCCCCCTCCTTCTGTCCTAAGCACACCCGTTCAAGGGAGGTGTGCCTGTCAAATGTCTGTCTGGGATGTGAGCTGAAGTTGTATGTGTGACAGCAGCTGCTCAGAGGTGGCCAGGGCTACTTCAGCAAAGAGGAGCGGTGACAAGTGCTGCTGGCTGGCTTGGTGGCCTGTTGATCTGCCCCTGGTGTCAGACACTTACGAATGCCCTGGTGGCCAGCAGTGGCTCAGCTGGAGTAAGCCGACAGACTGAGACAGGTTTTCATGTTCTGCAAGGCCCCAGGGGCAGTGGCAGAAGCAGACAGCATGGAAGCTACTTCTCTGATTCCCAGAGCCAGAAGGGGACCCAGGACTGTGCCCACTACACCCCAAGTTTGTCTGCACCTCCCCCACCGACCCAGGCTTCAGATCTATGTGCATCCCTGTCCGTTTGCCGAGAGCCCCTGTTCAATTTCAAGTCACTACCGCCATAAGCACTGACTTCTGTTCTTCCGGCAAATACTGATTGAGAAGTGACTAGATGCTAGGCACCCTTTGTGTAAGCAGTCGCTTATCACAAACCATACCTGCTCCCCCACCCCCTGCCCCAGAGTCTTATCTTTGAACCCTCATATTGGCACTTAATGCTGTGGGGTTTTAGGGAAGTTACTCAGTCTCTCTGAGCAGCAGTGGCCTCATCTGTCAAATGGAGAGGAGATGTGAGCTGTTGCCTCGTGGCATGTGATGCTTCAAAAAGTGATTCTGGGCCTGGTCTATGCCTCCCTTACCTCCTTCCATGAAGGGAAGAGCCAGGCAGCCTTGGCCATGAGTAAAACTCTGCAATGGGTACTGGTACTAGGTGCCTTGTGGCTGGGAGGTGTGTTCTTCATTATAGAAACATCCTGTGTGAGCAACCTTGAGAGACCTTGCAAGCAGAGCCTGCTGCTCTGTGTCTGGCCCCTTTGCCCTTCCCTATGCTGTGTGCCTGTAGGAATTAGGAACCTGGTACCAAGACCCTGTTTCCATCTGCATTGCAGGGTCCCTGCTACTCTGGATTCCTGTGGGACACAGCAGCCAGTGTGGAACTGAGGGACATCCCTGGGCAGGAGAGCTCACCCAGCAACGGTCATGGGAAGGCTGTGGGTCCGAATCCATTCCTCGCCAGGTTCAAGGTACGTGCTTCTGTCATTTCAGAAATCCAGTTCCTTCCAAAGGGGAAGTCATTGTAACGCTGTGACCCAGAGAAGTCACATCTTTCTCCCTTGATTTTTTTTCTCTTAGAGTAGGATCAGTACCTATTTAGAAGGTGACCTTCTGCAGGACAGGAGTGAGGGGATTTTTGAGGGAATCTTATCCACAGAGAAATCTAACCCACGGCAAGAAGAAAGACAGTTACCTGGGAGGAGTGGTAAACCCTTGTTGTCTTGGCAAAAAGATTGTTTGAGCCCAGGAGTTCAAGACCATCCTAGGCAACATAGAAAAATCCCTTCCAAAAACAGGTAGGTAGGTAGGTAGGTAG
>CABHPP010000135.1:44996-68598 GCA_902168425.1 Peromyscus attwateri | reverse complement strand
TGTGGCATGCTTTCTTCAAGTTGTTTGTGAAATGTTTATGGCATAAAAAAAAAAAAAAAAAAACATTGTGTAAAATGAGGTGGGGCTGGACCTCAGGGAAGATAGAGAGGTAAGAAATTATCTACTCCATAACAGAAAAGAGATCTTAGAAATACTGACTTGAAATTTCAGAGTTGGATTTTCATAATACTGGAGGTTAACAAAGGCTTTAAGTGATTTGGGGGTTAGATCAGTGAACTCTATTGCATCACTACCTTGCGCAGCAGTGCTTCACATTTTTTGATGCAGAATAACCTTGAAATCTGAGAGACCTACTATGTAAAAAAGTCATGTGCTAGTCATAGGAGAGACAAAACTAGGTTTGGTTTCTTCCAGAGAAGCTGCATCATGGTGAAAATGAAGTCCATCATGGGGTCAAAGAAGTTCATCGAAGGCCTCCCAGTAAATTGATTTCAACTGACAGTTTGCTCGGGCAAACAACTCTGGCCAGAAACAATGAGAAGCAACCGAGATCATTGCTTCACAGCTGTCTGAGGCAATGAGGAGTACTTGAAATAGACACACTAGTGAAAGTCCAGAAAAAGTGTGTAAGTAGGAGTGAAAAAAAAAGGAAACTTACTTACTTTTGCTAGAATGACCAAGAGAAATAAAATAAATTCAACCACAAGATTGTGAGCAATAGGGGGTGACTTTCATGTTGAGAACCTTACAGAAAATCTTTGTCTTGATATTTATGGAAGGGAAATGAACAAAGATATTCAGTTTCAAGGTGACAAGGAACATGATCTCTATGTGAAGATAGCATGACATGTTTAATAGAAACTCCTCATAAACACTCTAATAAAATCATTATAGTTCAAAGACAAGTCCAGAAAATGTCAAGCTCAAGATATCAAAATCAACTGAACTTCTCTACATTAACAAAACAACCTTGAAATGAATTTGATGCCACCTAAACTGGCATTAAAATAAAAAAATATTTAGAAATATATTTTCCTTAAAAATAAAAGAAGTGCAAGACATCTACTTATGTTCTGAAAATCACAAGTGTTAAGAGAAGACAGACATAAACAAATGCAAAGACCTTTGATGGCCTTGGGCTGAAGGGCTTGGCATAAAGATGGGAACTTTCAGAAAAGAGATCCAGAGTTAAACACAATCCCTAGCTAAATCCTAAATACCTGCTCGATTATGAAGCTGGTCTCAAAATTCATTTGCAACTTCCAAGAGATCAGACTACCATAATGTTGAAAAAGAAGAAAAATGATGGTGGAATTACACTTCTTAATTTTAAAATCTTAAAATGTGGAAGTTGTAGGTTTCAAGGCCACATGGCAGTTGCCAAAAGTTAAGAATATAGTTCAGTTTAATATTCCATGAGAAAATTCCTTTTTTATTTTAGGTGAGATTACTCTGGACAAGAATGCCAAAACAATTCAATGAACAAATTGTGCAGGAATCGTAAGATACAGGCAATTTAAAAAAATAAAATGTAGATGCTTTCTATTTCACAGCATATAATAAGAACCGGTCAATTGAAGATCTAAATATGAGAGCTGAACTCACAAATCTCTTATGAGAAAGCATGGAAATAAATTACATGAACTAGATTATCAATGATTCCTTAAACATAACAGCAAAAATGCATAAAATAAACCTCATTACATTTAACTTTTTTCTATCCAAGTAAGATAGGTTGAGCAGCAATGCTTGAAAATCACATATGTGAAAATAATATGGGATATATTTAAAACCAGTATCAGAATTCAATAATAAACATATATCACTAAATGGTAGCTAAATGATTTGGATAGATATTTTCCCCCAAGAATTTATTTAAATTATAAACAATTATATGTGCTGAGTATCATTAGCAATTAATAGATTCTATTATAAAATATGAGATGCTATGTTGTATTCAGTAGGATATTTATAATTAAAACTGCTAGACTGTACAAATTTGGATGAAGATATATCAAAACTGGAACTAATAAATATCACGATTAAAATACCAACTGGCCCCATCACCTTAGAGACTTGGTGATTCTTCGAAATAGGTAACATAGTGGCTACTACAAGTCTGACAATTTCATTTTGAAGTATATAACAAAGAGAAATAAGATGTATGTCTATATACAAAGCTGTACATGAATGTTCTTTTGTGGCTTTATTTGTAATAGCCTACAAGTGGAAATTACCCAGATAAACACAATGTGATTAATGAAAAAATATGATCATATGTATAAAATAAGATATTATTTGGAAACCAAAATGAATTAGGTATGAATTCATGACGAAGGACATACAACCCTTGGAAATCTTAAGATGAAGCACACTTTAGACTCTTCCAATTCCATTTGTATATGATGTCCGAAAGAGCTCTATTGTGACAGCATTGATTAGTGGTCAGTGGAGGATGGAGAGAGGGTAGAGTAAGCAATGAGTTCAAAGAGTTAAGGGCATCTTTCTGATGTTAATAAAGTAGGCCAGAATGATATAATGGTAGTTTTTAATAACTTAACAAATATAATAAAGTTGCTGAATTACATAATTTAAAAGGTGGACATTACAAATTTAAATGGCTGGAATACAGTTCATTTGCTAGCAAAATTGTACATGCTCATGATGATGAACAACTGAGCTCCCAAGCAAAGCTTGCTAGAAGCACACATGCATAACACACATGGATGTAGGAAGACACTGTGAACTGGGGGTAATTGCTAGAATTGGGTTGAATGTGGGGTTCGCTAACATACAGTTGTTCTATTAATGAGTAATGGGCACTTAACTGTTTTCCTGATATCTTCCAAGTGCTTTTACTGCCTATTTTCTCTAATCCTCATAACATTCTGTCATGATTTATAAAATTTCCAATTTTAAAGATGGTAAAACCAAAGTTCTAGTGACTAAAATTAGTCCAGAATCTCCCCCTGAGTACATAGCTATTTTAACTAAGGAGTACTTGACTGTAGTACTACTGTAGCATAGACTTTATGGAAAATATTCTGAAACAAATCTTTCACTCACTCATTGACTCACCTGTAGATTTATTATATCATTCATTGGACGTGTTCCTTAGAAAAACTATTCTACCATGGCCAGTCTTAAAAGTAGGCAAGACAGCACCAAGAATATCAAAAATATTAACACTGTCACCAAGAAAGAGTGGGAAGAGGAAAACAGACAAGAACAACTCAACTGGAGCTTGGTCTCTAATAAAATAAATTGTAGGACCATGATCAGAAAAGATGATCCTAGGGGATCTAGAGAGAAGGTTATCTGTAAGCCATAAGCTGACAATGAGAAATAAATCTGCTGTGAGGAAACCTGAGAAAGAAGGGTTTACACCCTGGTAGCAGAAGGTGAACAACTTTTGAGTTAAGAACAATGCTTGGACAGTTGATTAGTCTGAACTGTTTGGGAGGCCCCCAGGCAGTGGAGCCAGGACCTGTCCTGGCTTTTTGGAGCCTGGGGCCTATGCTGGGACACTTTGCTCAGCCTTGGTGTAGGGAGGAGGGGACTTGACCTGCCTTGGCTGAGTCTACCAGGCTGGGCTGACTACCCAGGGGAGACCTTGCCTTGGAGGAAGTGGGAATGGGGGGTGGATTGGGGGGGAGGGCTAGGAGGTGGGAGGAGGGAGGATGGGGGAATCCATGGCTGATATGTGAAATCAAGTTAATTATAAAATTATATATATACATACACATATATATACATATATATACGTGTATATATATATGTATATATATATGGACAGGAAGCTGACAGGCATAGCTGCAAGAGTGTAATGAGAGATAGAGGTAAAATAAGAGTTCTGAAAGCCTAGTAGGTGGTGACATTTTATTTGTATGTTAATAAATAAAGTTTGACTGGAGATCAGAGGTCATAGCCAGCCATAAACAAAAGTCAGGCTCTAGTAGCACACACTCTTAATCTGATCACATGGCAGGCAAAGTCTCTGTGTGTTTAAGGACACCACCAAGCGTGGTGACACACGACTTTAATCCCAGTACCAACCATAGAGACCTGGAGGTCTGTACAGACATGCAGTGATGAGGAAGTGAGGTGGCTGGGCTAAGAGCCAATGAGAAGGCAGAACAGCAAGGCAATAAAGGCGCAGGTTAGACAGGAAGAAGCTGGTTCTCTCTGGGGAAGTTACGGAGGCATGGTGAGTAAAGTTAGCTGGTGGCTATCACTATTTCTCTAATCTCTATGGCTTTCACCCCTATATTTGGCTCTGTGTTTCTTATTTAAAAAGACTTTAGAATTTTGTCTACACAAGTAGGTCCTGTGTTCTATAGGTCTTCAGAGATCTGGGTATTGGATAGAAAGGAGGAATAAGATGGAAGTTATGGTGATATTAATGAGTGTCTAGTTATGATGGAGCTGTGCCAACAACAAACAAAACATGCAACTGTGAATGATTTATGTTGGTGTTGCTAAATGCTTTGTGTATTACCCATCGTCCTTAAACGGTACATGAATCAGGAAGAGTGTCAATCAAATAATTAGACCCAGAGATACTAGCTCACCAGCTCATAATTTGCACACTTTGGGTTGGGGTGCAGCCCAGTTATTGAGCATTTGCCTAGCATGCACATACTCCTGGGGTTTATTCCAAGTGAGCGAATAAATGGCCATGCAGCTTCCTGAGTGGTAAGGAAAGAATTTAAATCCACGAGACTTCAAATCTTAGATTCTTTATCATGATTTCTAGGTGTGGTTTCCTTCAAAAAAGGATATTCTGTGATAAAAACTTTATATATATATATATATGACTATTTAACAATGATTTTTGTATGTGATTCAACTGGGGAGAAGTTAATGTGCATCTAAAAGTTATTTTCTGGGTATGCCCTATACCTATTGTGGTTATAATAATTATTAAAATATTGATGTTCAATATTACTATCTATGCAAGTCTAAGAATACCAACACTGATAATTTTTTTTTTAAGCTAGAGCTCTAGTTTTCTTTCTAGGTCAGCACCCTTGGGGATATTTAAAAAGTACACTTTATATGCCTGGGACAAAACTATCCAATCTACTGGGAAAGTCTGCTTGTATGACTCAGAGTTAGAAGCACGATTACACTGTCACTTATTAAGCAGGGCATGCTAAATAAGCAGGCAAGATCTTGTTATTTTGACATGCAGTTACAGAAAATGAGCTGGCAGCTCCCAGTGCACAAAATGAAATGTCACACGATCCAGGGATGTGCCATTGTCCACGAAATCCATCAGCAGCTATCTGGGAAAACAACCGAATTTGCATGAACTCTACCAAGCTGTAAACAGGATTGACAAGTGGATTGTTTTTTCATGTTTTGCCCCTTGAGAGAATTTTAAGAAAGGCAAAGACAATGGCAACCTGTTTTTAATATTTCTTTTCATTGTTGTTTCTAAAGAGGGTCCACTTGGGTCTGATTGGCAAAGGGGAAGTGGAACAACTTCTAAGGATGGAAGAGGCTGTGCAGCATTCTGTCTGGGAGCTACAATGAAGCCCCAAGATCAAAGAATGTCTTATCATCTCCATTTCAGCAGAAAGTTCTAACTCCAGGCTAATACCTGACAACAAGCCTAAGTCACTGTAGCTACCTAGTAACTGACCTAATCATAACTAAATAATCTGTTTCCAGAAAATGTAGAAATGTTTTATATGCAAGGAATGCATCACATATGTCTCTCTAGAGAGAAACTGAATCCCAAGTATCCTAATTAGCCCTGCTTGAATATAGCATCTAATGGAAAAATTTTCAAGATCTTAACATGGTTATCAACTCATTTCTTTTTATTTTTCTTTTTTTATGCCAACTCATAGTGCTTTACAATCCTTTTTTTCTTAATTTTTTTTCCAATCATCAAAAAGAAATTAGCACACAGATTTTTCTCTATACTCTGGGGTCACCTCCAACCAGAATACCAGCTCAGGAAAATCGGTGATTTCTTTTCCAGACCATAGTCTTAAATTCCACTAAAGAGCCCAAGAAGTAATAAATAAGCAAATGATTAAATCAGTTAATAAACCGTCTTGGAAAGAATACAAAAAACAATACTTGTGGAGGTTTTGCCAAGCTTTACAATAGAGTTATGGCTTACACAGTCTTTGCAATTTCTTTAGATGAAATTGTTCAACCTTTTACTTGCCCTGGAGAAAAAGGGCAATTTACCAACATTTGTCTTCTAGGTAAATTTGAAAGTGTATTTCAGGTGTTGTAATTTATAATACACTTTTCAGCATAATAAGGAAGAGAGAAATAGCTATTTCTTGCCTAGATTTTCCAAATCTTATATTAAGGTTGCCAAGGTGAGGCAGATGATATATGTTCCTGTTAGCCTACCAATGAGCAACTTCATATTGATACTTATTTTCCTCTCAAATATTGCTGTATATATCTGCCTTTGTCTACAGATCTGGAAAGGATACTCAAGGAGGGTCTTAGCCCCAGGGAGTCAATAGGTTGGTAGACTAGTTTTTAATTGATTATCTGGTGGGGCAGATAATGTAGGAGGAACCTACTAAATGAGCAAACTAACTATCAGCCTTTAAATCAAATCTTTTAGTGCCTGGGGAAAGAATTAAGGAGAGGGTGACTGTTTCTCTCTTGGTGGCATAAGCTCCAGTTCTATGCTCATCCTTTGATGTCCCTTGCTTCCCTGTGACATCTGGTCAATCAACCTGCTCCAGTACCATGGAGGGCCTAATGGGCTATTGATTGGAAGGTTAGCAGAGCAGGTGAATTAATAACATCAGATGAAGGTGTAAAGCCAAGCCCTGTACCTTCCAATCAGATATTCTGTCATATTCTTGGAGTACCCACAATTTGGATCCAGTTACTATGTAATGAGAACTGACTCCATTCCCATCACCGTCCTAACCTTTTGACATATCTTATTTTTATCTTTGCCTGTAAGACACATGATGTTGCTTCTATTTTTAAAATACTAAAACTTGGGACTCATAGATAAAGGGTAAAAACAAATTATAAATTGTTTTTCTGGGTATTTATTTCTGCCAGAGATTATGAATAGTATTGAGTGCTTCTGATATGTTTTGATACCCATGACATTTTACATCTGCTATAATCATGAGTGAAAGGTAAAAGGCTTATCCATACATAAAAAGGTTTCAAAACACATATCCATGAATTATCAGCATACACCTATAAGTGTATAAAGAGCATAAATGAGAAGCCAGCAATGCTTGTGTTTGTTGCAGTTCATAGGAGCCTTATCATTTCAGGTCTTTTAAATTTATCTCCCATAACTCAGTCAATGAACAATTTACTGAGGTGTAGTATTGCAAATAATGAAACAGAATAAGTACTAGGCAGGTATAGCACACAGATAGAGGATGTAAGGCAGGAACATCAACATTTTCTACTTAATCAGAGGAAATCTTTGGGTCAAAGATGATTTTGTCTTAAGATTACCACCTGTTAATTGTACAAAGTAAGGATTCTTGTTATGACACACATTTTCACACATGCATACTATGTATCTTTATATATCTATGTGCTCTGTCAGTTGTTATTACTATCCTTTCTGGTTTAAATTTCTACACAACTAAGAGTTCTCATTTTATATTCACCTTCCTTCATATCCTCCTATATTCCATATATAGAAGAAAACACAATATATTTGTCTTTCTGATATTACCATATTTCACCTAACACAATAATCACAATTTTATCAGTTTTTCTGCAAATGGTATGATTTCACTGTTCTTCATGACAGAATTAAATGCCATTGAATTTGTATACCACAGTTTGGAATATGAACTTATCTGAGGCACAACTGAAGGAATTAACAATTAAGAATGTTATCTGTGGGTCTAAGACAGCTCAGTAGTAAAGTGCCTGCCACAGTACCATGAGTACCTGAGTTCTATCTTCAGAATCCAAGAAGAAAAATCAGATGTAGTGACCTGTGCTTGTATTCTCAAGGCTGAGAAGTCAATGATAGCCATGTCTATTGGGCTATCTGGTCAGGAAGCATAGCCTAGTTGGTTATATCAAGTCAGTGGAAAAAATACCCTGTCTTAACAGACAAGGTGAACAGCCTCTGAGGAATGACACTTGAGTTCCCTTTTGATCTCAAGCCTGCACCCACACCCTCACATGAACATATGCACACAACATGCATCCACACACTCACATGAACATATGAACATGCATCCACACACTCACATGAACATATGAACTTCCCACACACACACACACACACACATGAGTGCACACACATACACAGAGCAGAAAGAGAATGCTATTTATGGACACTACTCACAGCCTGTCTCCAGGGTTAAAGAGAGCTTTGAGAGGTGTCTGTGTCTCTCAGAGGTAGCATAAGGGAACAACAAACAAATAAACAAATAAAAAAACCAAGATGGAATTTATAGGAACTTTTCAGGTAACCTAAGGAAATATCACAGACATAGTCTGAATAACTGAGTCCTCCAAGCCACAAAAGTTCAACACTTAGATAATTCATTTTCGAGTATCACTGTCTATCCAAATCACCAGGATGCTTTTAGAAAATACAGGTCAAACCATCACACTATAAATATAGAATTGGAATCCTGAGGGCAGATATCAAGAGCCTGTACTTTAAACAAGCCACCCAAGTCTTTAGGGCACCCTGGCCCTGACTTTTGAGCCTTTATACACTCAGAATATTTCTTTCAAGCCTATTCTTAGTACCACAGTGATCTGACTGACCCAGTACTTCTTCTGTCTAGCCCATAACTCTTGGAACTATAGCTATTGTTTGCTGAGCAAAATATCTTGTCCTTTGATTGTGAACCTATGTATCTTGGGTACATACTTTTATAGGTCAAGGTCTCTGCTGAGTTATTGAAAAATGTAGGTTGGGCCATAGAAGCCACTTTTTCCTTCAAAGCAATAAAGTTGACCTCTGGTGATGGGCGGTCTCAGGTCATCTACATTATAACATGCTTTGAACATTAAAGTAATCTTGTTCAGCTCTTCTATGAATATGATCTGCAGTGATAACATGAAAGGCACCAGAGACATATGAAAAGGGACCTGTGGGCAAAAGGCAACCATATCTGTTATTTGATAAAGTGACTCCTCAAGCAATCTATTTAACCTTCTTCCTTGTTTTCTGGTGTGCTTTATACTGGCTGACCTCTTGGCTCTGAAGCTCAACTCTGTTGCTCTTTTGAAGTCTATCCTTGCTTTACAATAGAGTTCTCCTTCTTTCATCCAACACTACTCCTTTAACATGGTTTAGTTATCTCTGCTCTCTAAGCACAAACATACAAGACTGTTAATAGTGCTACATCTGCCTTGCTATGATAGCAAATCCCAACAAAGCTAGTTGGAACATAACTTGTTCTTTTAAAAAAAATATGAGTTGATTGCTCCAATTTTGCACACATATTGAAAAGCACATCCAAAATTTAGTGGCTTAAAATAATAATTTTTTTATCACTTACAGTTCAAGTATGGCTTCAGAAGAACAGCTCATCTCTGTTCCTTGTGTTCTGGCTTGAGAAATTCCAAGTGAAGTAGGTAGGAATCACAGATGCTCACTCTGTCACATGTCCAGTCGTGAACATAGCTGTCAGCCTGAAGCTGGCAAGAGCCCACATGCTTGTGGTTCCCTCACAGCAGGACATCTGTGTTCTGAGACCACCCCTAAAGACAGGGAGGGGAATCTGCCTGCTTCTTAGGGCTTAAGCTTAGAAAGTCACTATTTACTCTGAAGTCCATGGGTAGAGAAGTCAGATTCCAAATTGAAGATGGCAGGAGTGACAAAGAATTCATATCAAAGCAAGTTGAAATGTTAGTGGATAATTCCTTTAAAATGCTATATTACATAAATTTATAGAAATTAAGATATCCATCTATAAGGATTTTTACTTTATTCCCAAAGATGACTCTTCCCCATGGAAAGATATGACAAGGAAAAAATTCAAGATTAATAATAGCACTGACTATCAGTACTTTCAAATTATACAACTTAATGAAGTTAAGGAGAAGGCAGAGAGGTACACTCATTTCAGTATTATGGTTTTGCTCTACAGCAAATATCTAAGACTCAGGAGTCCTTTTTTAGGGGTTCTTTTGGCAGTAGCGAAAAGTGTAGATTATTACTTATGGTAGTCAAAAACATTATTGATAGACATATATATTATACATTAAGCATATTTGCTCCCATATTTTCCTTTCCTATTCCAGTTATTCCCAGAATCATTTCCACTTCTATTTCCAGGTCATATGTAGGACATGGTTCAGGATTTGGACTCACAACTTGGAACGCATTGGATTTTTGCTGTTGTTGCTGATGTTTATTTTACTGTTTTGTTTGTTTGTTTCCAGTTGATCAAGGTCTCAGTTCTCTGAGCTGTAGATAGTAACACCTGGAAGGAGAACTTGCATTAAAACTCATCTCTTCCTTATCCCAACCCACAGCAACTCTGTGACGTTAACCTTGGGGAAAGTTCCAGCATTTCTTGAAGTAGGAATATTACATTACCACAATTCCAAAAGCAGAGAGATCACTCATTGTTAGTCACATGACACCAGATGTGGGTGACAACAAATTTAACAACAAAGCCTTCCAATAATAAGAATTAGGAGTCTGTTAAAATCCTCCAGCACAAGCAGTCTATGGTGGCACACGCCTTTAATAATCCCAGTGTTTGGGAGGCAGATGCAAGTGGATCTCTGTGAGTCTGAGGTCAGACTGGTCTACAGAGAGAGTTACAGGACAAACAAGGCTATGCAGAGAAACCCTGTTGCAGAATATTATTTTAACTATGTAAAGATGCGTTATATTTGTTTATGCTGTGGAATATTACTTTATCTAAGGGAAGGGGTGTTACATTTGTTTCTGCTGCCTTTGTTAATGATGTAAAGGTATGTTATACTTGCTTGTGTTGCATTTGTTTAGTTATGTAAAGATGTTTGGCATTTGTTTCACCTTGCCTGTCTCAGGCATCTGATTGGTCTAATAAAAAGCTGAAGGGCCAATAACTACACAGAAGAGGGGTAGGTGGGGCTGTCAGGCAGAGAGAGTAAATGGGAGGAGAAATCTAGGCTATAGAGAGGATCCAGAAGAAGGAGGAGAGAATGAGAGAGAAAGAAAGGAACACACGCAGGGATAGAAGCCAGGCAGCCACTAGCCAGACAGACACGAGAAGCAGGAAAGTAGGACATACAGAAAGAAGGAAAAGTAAAAGCCCTGAGGCAAAAATGTAGATAAAGAGAAACAGATTAAAATAAGAGCTAAGACTGGGCTGAACATTCCAAGTAATAAGAAATCTCTGTGTCATGATTTAGGCACTGGTTGGTGGCCCAAAAGAAAGCGTGGTACAAAATCCTGTCTCAAAAATCCCAAAAACAAAAACAAAGGGACACACACACACACACACACACACACACACACACACACACATCATCCAGCACTAACAAACATGAGAAATAACAAAGATTTAAATCCTGTGAAGTATTGTTGTTGATTGGTCTTTGGCTCTTTCTTGGGGGTCCGCCACCCAGGTCCCAAATAAATCACACAAGGAGGCTTATTCTTAATTATGAATGCCCAGCCTTACCTTGGCTTAGTTTCTAGCCAGCTTTCCTTATCTTAAATTATTTCATCTACCTTTTGCCTCTGGGCTATTCCTGTTCTCTTACTTCTGTAAATCTTACTCTTACTCCATGGCTTGCTGTGGTGGGTGGCTGGCCCCTGATGTTCTCCCCTTCTTTGGCTCCTTCTTGATCTCCCTTTCCAGATTTCTCCCCCTATATAGTCTTCCTGCCTGCCAGCCCCGCCTATCCTTTCTCCTGCCTTGCTATTGGCTAGTTCTTTATTAGACCATCAGGTGTTTTAGACAGGCACAGTAACACAGCTTCACAGAGTTAAACAAATGCAATGTAAACAAAAGTAACACACCTTCAAATATTCTACTACAAAGTATACTTGTAAGCTAGAGAGATGGCTCAGTGGGTCAAGGACTTGCTAGGCCACATTGATGTCCTGAATTTGGACCCCTAGATCCCACATAAAAGCCAAAAGACAGTGGTGTAAGTGTCTATAATCCCTATCCCTGTATGGAAAATGGAAGTCGAGGACCTGAAAAAGTTCTGACCTTGGATGGCCAGGCTGATCCAAACAAAGTGAAAGGTAAAGGTCACTTGTTTTCCTCTGACCTCCATGAGCATGTGGTAACCCCCCCTCCCGCTCTGGTCATGCACAATGATTCATGGATAAGAAGAGTTAAAAAATGAAGGTAGTTATTTGAGTAGTGAAGTGTTATCTATACTGCCATAAAGTCTGAACTTCCATGTTTCTGAGCATCTATCCCATGGCACACTAAATGAAGTCTAGTTTCCATTGCTTAGAAAGGTATCTATCTATCTATCTATCTATCTATCTATCTATCTATCTATCTATCTATCTGCCTGTGTGTCTGTCTATCTGTCTATCTGTCTATCTATCTATTTATTTATTTGTATGTAAGTGCCTGTGTAGTTTTCTCCAGTCCTGCCTGGCCCATGGTCAGGACAAATCTCTCTCACCCGCCAGTCCCACAGCCACTCAGACCCAACCAAGTAAACACACAGAGACTTATATTGTTCACAAACTGTATGGCCATGGCAGGCTTCTTGTTATCTAGTTCTAACATCTTGAATTAACCCATTTCTATTAATCTATACAGTTGCCACGTGGCCTCGTGGCTTGTCGGTATCTTAACATCTTTTCATGGTGGTGGCTGGCAGTGTCTCTCTCTCTTAGCCTTCCACTTCCCCAAATTCTCCTCTCTCCTTGTCCTGCCTATACTTCCTGCCTGGCTACTGGCCAATCAGTATTTTATTTATTAACCAATCAGAGCAACACATTTAACATACAGAACATCCCACAGCATGCCTGGGTGTATACATGTATCACATGGGTGAATCAACCAGAAGGGCCATCAGTAGCCCTAGAATTGGAATTACAAGTAATTGTGAGCTGCTGATTGTGGCTGCTGGAAGCTGAACCTGTTTTGTCTGTAAAAGCAGCAAGTGCTCTTAGTCACTAAGCCATCTCCTCAGCCCCTTTCTAAAGCAGACACATTACCTGGTTCTCCTCTTTTCTGGGGATTAATATGAATTTCTTGCTTTAAAAAAATACTTTTATTTCCTGTTACTCATAAGCCTTGCTAGGAGACAGTAAGAAATAGATTTTTGTCTTTCCAACCATTGTAGAAAAAAAATAATTCCTAGCCTTATAAATATTGAAAGAATGATTTAAAAGTCTCTTAGAAAGAAAACTGGTATCTTAATGGAAGAGCAGGGCGATTACAGTGAGAATTCTTCAATCTGATTGTATTTTCCTGGTTCTTCCGTGCTGATGCATTACTCCTTTTTCAGCATAACATGATCTTGCAAACAACAGAGGGATTTCAGTAGCCAAATACATTATGAATAATTGCCATTCAAATGACATGAGTCTGTTTGCAGCTCCAGAAACATAAAGTGCTAGGATTGGAAGTGACTTGAGGAGTTGCTGTGGGGATCTGGAGCAAAGTGGGAGGGTATTGGGATGGGGAACTATGGTTCTGGCAAGCCTGCTTGTTTCCCTTTCTGCTTTGCCCCACCACACGTGGCAAATGGTTTTATTCCCAGGAACATGTCAACTAGTTTGACTCCATTGTCTCTCCTCTGCCTTTTGTCCACGAGACCTTAAGTAGCTAGCTAACTATAAGCAATGCAACCTAGTTGTGTGCTTCTGAGAAAATTACTTTGCTGATACTGTGTTCCTGAGAAAAGGTAGTATCTTCTTATTGGAAGTGTTATGGTCATTAGGTGACAGATGTTAGGGTCCTATGACAATGTCTGGAGCAGAGTTGGCACCTAGAACCAGTCCACATATACCCTAAGTCATTTATGACCCCATGTTTCTTAGGTCTAATTCATGCAAACTGTTACTGTCTTGATGCCTTTAAAAAATAGCTGCTCACGTTATTTCTTTATTTAAAAATCTCTACCACTCTTTCCTTACCTTTTGTTTGGATTAATCCATTTATGCATTGTATTATTCTTCCCATCCTCTTCTTTCACAACCTCTGGTCTACTTATACCACAATTCTTAAATGTAAGATGATATATATCTATGTGTGGTATTGAAGGAGCTAAGCAATGCAGGGTGAGAAGAAGTACCAGCTGTAGCAAATCTTTCAATAGTGGGTGGTTATAGAGATCTCCAGACACAGACAACAAGGTTAAATGAGCCCAGAGGGCTACTGTGAATTTTTTCTCACAATGCCTTTTTGAAATATACTTTATTAGCCTGAGTAGACATTATTCAGCAGAAGAGTTTCCGTATCAGGAAAACCTGGGAACTGCTAGGCTATGCAAATCTATGTAGGATCATGAGGACTTTCTGAGATTTTTAAAAAATAAAGCATTTTCAAGCATGTATCACAACAGAAATGTTTAATTTTACCTTGCCATAACAGCACTGGGATGGTCTTAAAAATCAACCATATGATCCCATGAATATGTACATACTTGTCTTACCAGCATGCAAACAACCTTTGTTAAATGAATGGCTATCAGGTAAGCCAAACAAACAAATTCAGTTTTATTAATATATACATATAGTCCATGGTTCTTTTTTATCTAGACAATCCTCCCAATGTACCATGCCATTACAATGTGACCAGGACATTACTGTAAACAATTATGGACGAACATTTCTCATTAATAGACATAAATATCCCAAACAACTCCAAATATATACATGAAGTAGAATTTAATATAATGATGTGGGGAAAATGTTTACATATAAACCACTGTAATTAGCTACTTAACAGACAAAATAAAGCAGCTATTAATGTATGAAGAAAAATATTTTGGTAAGATTTGAAATACATTCATAAAGAATTGCAAAATTGGGACAGACAGGAGGCTAAGTAGAAGGACTTTATACCTTGTATTTTAAATTTCAATTGAAAATAATCGACATATTTCCAGCAGTCAATTTACATAGATGAGTACAGAAAAACAAAGAAAATAAGTACAGGCAGAAATAAGAGAGCAGGTTCTATTAGGGGGAGCAGATGACAGAATGTGAGGTGCCTTAGAGATTTTAGAAATATTCTTATTATTTTTAAAATATTTATCGTGTGTTGTGCATGTGCACATGCATCCATGAGCCTGAGTGTATGTATGTGCACCACACGTATGCAGAGCCTACAGAAGTCAAAAGAAGCATTGCATTTCCTGAAACAGGAGTTATTGACATCTGTGAGCTGGTGTGTGGGTGCTGGAAACCACACCTGGGTCTTCTACAAGAGCAATAAATGCTCTTAACCACTGAGCAATCTCCTGAGTACCCCCTGCCCCCTTTTGTAATTTGGAGGATAGTTACATGGTTGAGGTTATTTTGTGAAAAAATAAGATCTAAGCTTAAAATTTATGTAATTTGTCAAATCTATATTTTTATTTAATGCCTTGTTGTATAATAGAACACTGTCCACTTTAGGGCCCCCGTGCTTGTGGAGATTGTGTAATGCCGGAACCATGTCTCCTGTAACTCCACTTAGTAGTTTTTAGAATTAATGTTCCCACCTGTGTTACCTTACTCCAGGGAGACTGTCTCCGTATTCCATTGTCTCCTCTAAGACTCATCCACCCCACATGTATGCCTAACTTCCAGTCATCAAATTCGTGGCTCATATTTATGTTGACAGAGAAAATTTTGGCTAACAATGCAATTCTGCCCTGAACTTCTGATGACTCAGAGAATTGACTCCCTTCTGCATACAACATTCTCAAGAAGATCATAAAAATGATGATAGATTGTAGTGTTTCCTGCCCCAAGTTTATTTCTTTGAACCTTTTAGTTTAGAGCTTTTCATACATATTATTGAAACTTAATAATAACACAGTGTGTTGGTTTGGGGCAGGGAATGGTGAGGGACATCAAGCATGGATATACATTGCATATAAAATATATATGTGCCTGTATGTGTATATATATATACATATATATGTGTGTGTCTATGTATGTGTGGATATATATGGAATCCATATTTTTGTTTCTCATAATTAATATTTCTTACTAAAACTATAAAAGACAAACTGATAAAATGCTTAAGAATAATAAGCATTCTAAGAGAATATTTACCTTTTTTCTCTAATTTTTCTCCTCTTCTTCCTTGTATTCTTTCATTTTAAACCATCTTCACGTGGTTAAGTACTGGACAATTCTGGAAGTTTAGGTAGTAAGAGTACCATTATTTTGGTGTACATAATCTCGGGTGTTTGGGGACATATGAGCACACTAAGAACATCAGGAGAGCTCCATGCATCTCATCATATTCATCAGTATCACCATCACCTCCTGAGTCTGGTTAGGGTGATATGGAATGTCTTCTGACAAAATTAATAGAACCTTATAAAAGCTGTTTGGAGATATTACTGATAGAACAGTAAATGCTTAATGAACAGACTTAGAACATGCACTTGTGGAATTTCTTGTTAAAGAAATAACCAAAAATATGGAAGGTTATTCCATTCAGATACAGTTAATATGGTTATTTATAAAATGAGGAAAATTGAAACAACTGAAATAACCAATAAAATTGGAATGATTAAGCCGATCATGGTGTATGTGCTCAGTAGAGTATTATACAGCATTTAAACAGAATTTCTGTTCAGAAACTGTCATAAATTATATCCAGTTCCCATATTAAAGAAAGCAGAAAGTTAACCACTATATGTAAAATGATTATAATCATGTTAAAATTGTTCAAAAATTGAGCTAAATAGTTATGCTACTATTTTAGAATTTAGACTGTGGAGAAATTTCTCACCTCCTGTTTTTATTAATTTTTATTAATTTTATTTAGTTATTATAAATTGATTGTACATGTTTTTTGCATGAAGTGGATTTGGAAATTTTGAATGCTGGCACTTCTTAGTTAATCTTCATTTAAATATCATACTGAAAACACATCTTGGTGCTCAACATTGTGAGAATTATGCTGAAAACTGAGAAGACAGACATGTGCTGGAATGCATCCTGGGTTCAGCCACTGAACACCGAGTATGAAATGCAGATGTGAGTTAAGTGCAAAGTGGTACCCATTCTGAAGGAGTATCCAGGATGATTAAGAATTAGGGAAACTAAAACCACATGAGACTCAAGGGTGAATACAACTGTGAAATTTGAGAGAGCTTTTCTGTAATGTGAGGGACTTTTATTTTCAGATGAAAGAGTCAGATTTAGGGGAAGGTAGCTCTTCACAACTCCCAACATAGGATGCTAAGGTGACATTTTTGGAAAGAGGATAATCTGATTTTATAAGAAGCACTCTCATGGAATATTTGTCTTCAAGAGCATAAAAGCTTTGCAAATGCTAACAGAGATGTCTATGCATGTATGCACACACCATGCTCAGGTGGGATGAATGGACAACCATTAGCTGCATATCATGAACATGAAGACACATCCTCAAGCAAAGAAGAGACACTAAACTGGGGCTGAAAACATGACAAATACCTTCCGTCTTTGGTAATGTACATGTCACCTGAGAAACCTGTATAGTACAACTATAAAGAAATTCTTATTCCACGGGGAAACCTGACATGGTCTCTGTGTGGAATGGGGTCAGTGTTAATACACAGGAATCAACATAAGCACATATGGGCAAGGATATTGCTTCGGGTTTACATCACAGCAGTGTAAACAGAGAGCTGGGAAACCTGACCAGGCCCAATTTGACTTCATCCCTTCCTCTATCATAACCTGTGGAAAACAAGCAAGGTAGCAAGAACTCTAGCAGAATTTTGACTCTGGAGTGATCTTCAGCTGGAAGCCTGTGGAGATACTGAAGCAGCTCCCAGAAGAAGATAGGGTTAGTCTATTGTTCCAACAGTCTCTAGTGCCAGAATCCTTTTACAGAGAAAAAAAAAGTAACTTTTTAGGTCACTATTTGTTTTAGCATTCCTCAGTATTTCATGTGGACAGAGATAATCATAAGAAAAAACTAATATTTACCAATCCATATTTTAGTAACTGTAATAAACCATATATATGGTTCCACAATAAAAATTTTATTCTTCAAAATAGTTATTACAGAATGCAGTAAATATAGGTTAGATTTTCTACTTTGTAGAATAGAAGAAAAGGTTGAGAAACAGAGAACAATATGCTTCAGATTAAATAGTAAGTAAGTTGTGCACACAAAATATTGTCTCTGTTTTATGCTTCCAAAGTTCTGCTGTTTATACAATGGGTACACTGTTTCTTAATTTACACATGTGCACATACAATGTTTATTTTCTATTTCAGAAACTTTTGGTGCTTTTAATAATTTGAACCCAACTATTATTTTTATTTTTTATTACCTTTAAATTAATTTGTTAAAATGTTAAAATGAAAGTTCACAGCTTAGAGAAATGCATACCAGTTTGGCTTGCAGTTCACTGGTGAATGCAAATGTGTTTCTAAACACACCAATGGGATTAGGCAAGGATCCTCCTTGAGTGAGAAGAGAGAGAGAAGGGAAGAAAACATGAGAAAATGGAGTGTTTTCAAAGATATTGATGTGTTTAACAATTCACAAGCTACCAGGTGCCCTTGTGAGGGACATTCTTGATTAGACTATTTGAATCAGTAAGATCCATCTTAAATTTGGGCATCACCTCTTGGTGGCAGCTCAGACAAAAGGATATGGAAGTGTGAAACTTAACTTGTTTTTTTTTAGTTTGGCTACATTCTATAGCTCTCCCTGGGAAGTTCCTCTATTCCATGCTGAGGTATTCCTTCACCAATTTAAAAAGCAACTTTTTTTGGATTCCAACATTGAAGAGAGATCAAAATTTCTCCAGTAATATTCTAGTCTTTTAGCACCAGATTGGGATTTCTAAGATATCCCATCCTCACAGACTGAGCAAATACTGCAGTCTTGACCTTTTCAGTGTGAGACAGCCCTTGACAAACTATCAGGATGACATTTTGTAGGCCAACTTAATAAATCCCTTATATATTTCTATTAGCTATGTTCTTTTTGAGAACCCAAACTAATATAGCTGTTGACACACACACTCACACACAACTCTTATTTCAAAAAATGTCAGAGATACTTTTCTTCTGGAGCCAAATCTGAGTTACCCAGAAGCAGAAGTTTAGGGAACTCAACATTCCATGTTCAAATGTAATAATAGTTTGATGGAGATTTCGTTGTTTTTTTTTTTTTTTTTTTTTTTTTTTTTTTAGTAATAGGACAAGTGAAGTCAAAAATTTAGGCACTTTTCAAATATACTGGTAGAAACATGAGAATGGCAGGTGAAAAGGAAGTAGAGGAGTCTCCGTTATAGGCCTCGAATGCTGGTTGATGATACTCTAGCCTTTTGGTTGGTATAAGCTAGAGGTCTGTTAGTACCCTTTAAAAGGTTTTGCTTGTTCACCATAAGGATGTTAGTTCAGAAAAAGAGGTGGGCACTAGAGGGCTAGTAATGGAACTACAAACAGCCCAAGATAAACTGTAACCGGGCTCGAGACTGCAACAATATACACCATACCACTGAAGTCCTAACTGGTCAATCAGCCTTGCAGAAGGCTCAGTGGATGCTGGAGCTTGCTTCAGGAGCCTTCTTTTAGGTGATATGCCAACACATCAGCTTCCTACGCGTGGAGTCACTTCGTACTCTTAATTCTGTACTTCCCATTCAAGAGCAAACCTGATACCTACTATCTCTTCTCAAAGTAGTGATTTTCATCTTATTAATGGATTTTGTGGAGGAATGTCATCTCTGACAGTCATTTACAGTTTTCTCATGGGGCATAAATTTCCATAGCGTTTGGCTACTTTCCCCAGAAGATTTTGACTTTTTCCCTGTATGGTAGTGAGAGTGCAAACCCTTGTTGACCAGCCATGCCTACCTCCTGATTGAGATACACATCAAACTGCCAAACTTCATAGTAGGGCAGCATGTGGCAACTTTCTTGAGGACACTTATTTTTCTTAAAAAGGGGACTTTCATTAAGAGATTTTTTATTTATTCTACATATCAACCACAGATTCCCCTGTCTTCCATCCTCCCACGCCCCAGCCCTCCCCTGTAACCTACCCCCATTCCCACCTCCTCCAAGGCAAGGTTTCCCATGGGGAGTCAGCAGAGCCTGGCACACTCAGTTGAGGCAGGTCCAAGCCCCTCCTCCCTGTACCAAGGCTGTACAAAGTGTCTCAGCATAGGCACCAGGTTCCAAAAAGTCGGCTCATGCACTAGGGATAGGTCCTAGTCCCACTGCCTAGGGGCCCCCTAAACAGTTCAAGCTAAACAACTGTCTCACTTATCCATACGGCCTAGTCCAGTACCATGGGGGCTCCTCAGCTATTGGTTCACAGTTCATGTGTTTCCACTAGTTTGGCTAGTTGTCTCTGCACTTTTTCCAATCATGGTCTCGATATCTCCCGCTCATTGAATCCCTTTTCTCTCTCTCTCTCTCTCTCTCTCTCTCTCTCTCTCTCTCTCTCTCTCTCTCTCTCTCTCTCTCTCGTCGATTGGATTCCCTGAACTCTGCCTGGGACCCGGCAGTGGATCTCTGCATCTACTTCCATAAGTCACTGGATGAGGGTTCTATCATGACAGAGTATTTAGCCATCTGATCACCAGAGCAGGTCAGCTCAGGCACCCTCTCGACCATTGCCAGTAGTCTATGGTGGAGTCATCTTTGTGGATTCCTGGGGACCTCCCTAGCACTCTGCCTCTTCCTATTTAAAGGGGACTTTCAAATCTATTATAAGAGTTGTTCTGTGATGTGTATATATACATTAGTATGCAGAAACATATATGCCCCCAAATAGGACATCACATCCACAAATATCTATTTCTATCACTACATTTTAATGATAATTTGTCATAAACTTGGATCTAATATCTGTTAATATATAGTTTTAATTTTATCAAATTTAATTTCTTTGTGTGTACCTATATATGTATGTTTACATTCAAAATGTCACACTAAGGGTGTGGAGGTCAGAGTACAATTCACGTAAGTTAGTTTTCTCTTTCTATGATGTGAATTACAGTGATTAAACTTAGAACTTCAGGCTTGTCTTCAAGAGCCTTATATCCTGAGCTGAGCCATCTTACCAACCTTAAGTAGAATATTTGTTAGTGAAATTTTTACATCTTGATTTATTTTTGTTGCTAACATGTAAGAAAATAAGCCTTATCATTTTCTTATGAATTTCTCATTGAACACATGTTCCCAATTTTATTTTATGCTTGTTTAGATAAACATATTTGCTTTCATAGATCAGTATAACATCTGCACTTAATTATGATTTAGACTTTTAACTATTTAATTATAACTTTCCCAATGACATTGCCATTTTAATACACAAATGATAAGACTATCTTCCCATCTTTCATTTTTAATATTGTTTGGAATGTCACCCATGTGTCAATTTTAACGTGATTTCCAATATTGATTTTAACTTATGTTTATGTTAATGACATCTTCTATGTCACTAGGAATCCACTGTTGAATCTTGTTCTGCATTTTAAGCCAGTAATACCCACTGAACTCTACCAGGTGCATGTTTTGTATCACAATGATAAATTTTTCTTCTTTCACTTAAAGGTAACAGAGAAGAGATTTTTTTTTTACCATTTTCCCATTATTTCAAAGGACCCCCATGTGAAGAAATCTATGTGAATGCATATGAAAAATCACAAATGTTCATGAAGATGTTGTCCATGTGAATGTATATAATGTCATATATTTAATTTATATATGTGATCTAAAATATTTAATTTATAAAGCACTTATTTTTATGGTTTTTAATATTTATTTAAATATTTAATGTTTTTAATTATGTTTTCATATGCATATGATATTTGCCCACAAAAGCCATAAGATGGCATCAATCTCTGGGAATTGCAAGTGTTGTGAGCTACCCAGTATAGGTTGGGGGTCTTCTGCAAGAACAGCACTCTTCATCACTGAACCATTTTTTCTGCTCTAACCAATTTTTTAAAACTAGTTTTCAAAATTTGGTCAACTTCATATTTCTTTTATGTTCCATCTTTACCACCATTGTCAAATTTTACATAGCTTAGTATGCCCTATACTCATATTCTGTTTTATTTTAACTGTCATGAACATGCCCTGTTAATTCAATGCCATTTTCTGAGTTTATGTGTGTTGACACAGCATTTGTTGGCTGGTTCTGTGACAATTTAATCTAAATTTCCAGGATCAATTAATATCTAAAACTGTATTTCAGGCATCTTGGGCAAAGCAGAGATCATGTAGAAAACATTTCTTTCATTTGGTCAATGACACATTATTTTCTCTCTTAAAGAGCAAGTGAACATCTTCATTAGTTTATTCTCAAAGTACTGAATTCATAGTTGACTAATTCCTACTCATCTCTGTTCTATATTAATTTATTGCTTACTTTCTTTAGAATCATCACATCACACTTACATACACATTTTGACTCACACATTTCCAAACATTCTTTCTTATTCTATACAGGAAACAATAAAGTGACTGGGGATATCCCTGAGAACTCCTTTGACTCTGTCTCATTATTTTAAATAAACTGTTCATTTGCCATTGCTTCTAGATATGATTAAATTCTAATTCTTTCATTTTTTTCAGAGAGATTTAGGAGGGAAATCTCTGTTTATCTTAAAATAATCATGTGGGAGTAGTTTGCGATTGTTAATTTAATGAATATAAAAAGAAATACAAACTAATACATAATAGGCTGTGTTATTTCTAACTCATGTAATAACTGTTTTTTCTTTGGAAGATAATATACAATTAAATTTTGTACTTTTCTACAAAACTATTCTTAATTTTAAACATATTCATGTATACATAAACAGATATGTACATTTATACTACTATAGCAATAAAGTTTCAATTGTTGACAGTGTGAACATTAATTATCTTACCGTATCAAGGATTAAGGTATAAATTCAATGCATCCTCACAACTCCTGTATTTCAAAAACTCCCTGACTGCATTTCTACCACTCTTTTCCTGTGTCCCATATACATGCTAACATTTTGAGTCCTCATTGGGATACGTTTCTATTTCTTATAATCACTTGCATTTATAGTCCTGATACTTGAAAAGAAAGTTAAATTCCTTAGGCCTAAGCTAGTTCAATCTCAATTTCTATTTTACAATGAAGAAAATAAACAATTAGCTAAGTTTCCAACACTTGTTATCACTACTAAATGTGATTTTCTTCTCTCTTAGTAGTTCTGAATTGTATTTACTTTGAATTAATAAAGCTTAAGTCAGAAAACCCTACCATGGAGAGAGGAAGTGGGCATGAAAATCCACTCCATCTGAGGAACTATTGACAATTGATACTTGTTAGAAGAGTGAGAGTCAGTTTCCTCTAAGTGTATGACTCCTGGTAGGAGCCACAACCAGACTCCAGTGGATATTCACAAGTCTCTTTATTCCTATTCCCTCCTTTCCTCTTTTTTTTCCAGATTTCCTATCATTTTCCTCTTCCTCTTTGTCTCTCTCTCCTTATCATCCTTTTTCTTTTTTTTTTGAATTTATTTTATTTTATTTTACAATATAATTCAACTTTACATATCAGCCATA
>CABHPP010000135.1:0-19345 GCA_902168425.1 Peromyscus attwateri | reverse complement strand
AATTAATCTTTAGCTATGACTAATTAAACTTTGACTATGACTAATCTTCAACTCTCTCAGAGACCCAAGAAGGAAATAATATTACCTAACAAAAATAAAAACAGGAAGTGCATGCAAGCAGCTTCCAAAAAAATTGTGAGTTGACAGAAACAGCCAGCCGCCTGGACAGTCACCTGAGGTTTCTCCGCAGTGTTGGGGCATCATCTTCAGCCTATAGGCTTAGCGTATCTGACAGACTCATTTGTGAAGTAGGATGTACACAAGTTCAACAGTTCAACCTCACCTTGGGTGAGAGCAGTCCATGTACCAGAAATACCTGAATTCCACTAGTGTCATGTCCTGATTCAGGATTTTAAATTCTGGAAATTGTTGTTTTTTTTTTTTTTTTTTTAATTCAGCTGTCCATTCTTCTTGACCGTGTATGTGTGGCTTCATCTCAGCATCCCGTTCTTCTCCACATCCCTCTATTAAATGACAGTCTGCTATTGAGAGGCGTGAGCTTAGTTACTCTTCAAGAATAACTGTTTCAGCTGCTGTTCCATTGCACATCAGAAGCCATCGGCCCACTGCCTGTTCAGCTGCCTTCGAAGGAAAGGGCACTGTACCTTTTCTGGATTGCAAAGGCCACTTCAGGGATGGTGCCATATTGTCCTGGCCTCAGGAGATGCCTTTTGATAAAGCCATAACCACACTTACTTATGAAACTTTTCTCAGGTTTGCAAGGAGTCTCTGGTTAGAAATGTGAGGAGTCAGGCAAGAGAGAAGCTAAGAAGGAGAACTGACTTAAAACAATGAAGTGAATGGACTGAAGAGCATGATATACACAGATTCATTTGATATCCTTAAGATTAGAACCCCAGCTGCTTATATGCATCTTTTCTGGACCCTAGGAGAAAATTATTGGGGTAGGACCCCAATAGTTTTTGATAGGGGACCAAGGTCTGACCCCTACAGGCTCTCTGATCTCTGTGAGCCCCCATGAGTGCCTGTCAATTGACTCTGTGTGCCATGTTCTCTTGGGGTCCCTGATCCCTCTGGTTCCTCCAATCCTCCCCCAGGTTCTGTAGGAGTCCCTAAGCTCCACCTATGGTTTGGCTATGGCATTCTGCATCTGGTCTCATGGGTTGTGGGATGAAGTCTCTCTGGTCTTTTTGATGAGGATTCTCTAGGCTCCAGGTCTAAGAACACTCCGTAGGCAGGACAAACTGTAGGTTGAAGGTTTTATGGCTGGGTTGGTGTCCTGATCTATCCATTAGAGGCAGTGCCTGATTACAAAAGATGGCTGGTCCAAGTTCCTTGTCCCCCATTACTAGGAGTCTTTGCTAGAGTTACTCTGGTAGATTTCATGGAATTTCCATTGTACTAGGTTTTGACCTCTCCCCTAAATGCTTCCCAATTCTAGTCCTTTCTATCAATATTTTCTCCCTCCTCACCTCAGTTGATCTCTCCTATTCCCAACCCCATCCACACCAGCAAAATCTATTCTATTTCCCCTTAAGGGATCCTTGCCTTCCTCTTAAGTCTTCCTTATTACTTAGCTTCTCTGGGTCTGTGGGCTGTGGTGGGATCATCTTTTACTTAACAGCTAATATCCATTTATAAGTGAATACACACCATGTTCGTCTTTCTGAGTCTAGGTTATCTCACTAAGGACGATTTTTTTCAAGTTCCGTCCATTTGCCTACAAATTTCATGATGTCATTGTTTTTGACAGTTGAATAATACTCCATTGTGTAAATATACCACATTTTCTTTATCCATTGTTTAATTGAGGGACATCTAGATTGTTTCCAGGTTCTGGATATTATGAATAAAGCTGCTATGAACATAATTGAGTTAAATAAATTTCTTAATATTTAATTCTGAAAGGCTAAGATCAATTCCATCTAATCTATTAAAAATGGAGATTGAGTGGGGAAAAGCAGAGCATTTCTCCAACCTTCTCCAAAATGCCCTTCACTTCATCAATTAACATTCAGGAAAATTGGATAGGACAGACGAAGGAACACAGCTGTCAGAATTCTGCTCTTCTGATTCTTAGCTGTTCAGAGTCACTGGAATGTCAAGAATAAACCTCTGGTAAGAGAGCTATTCATCTAATCTATCACAAAACTTCTTGAACCATTGAACTTAAAATAAGACCAAATGCATCATTGGCTAAAATATTTGGATAATTTATGTATTTTTCACACTTAAAAATGTCAAGATGTTTGTAGTATAGTATAAGAATGAACATGCATCTTTATTTAAAAAGTACACTTAAAATATTATTTTCAAATTCATGAGATTGAAGTCTTCACTTGAAACTTTATAGAATCCTAATGCAGTGCCCTTATTTCCATATGTATTCAGCTACTGAAAATCTAAAAGAATTTATGCTAATGTGTATCAAGTCTGACATTCTGAATATAGTTTCTTCAAGGTAAATACATAAATACAGTATTGCTTTGTCCAAATGAAGACATAGAACATTCAAAATCATATCTGTGTGCCTTGTCACCATTTCTAGATTGTTCAGAGTGGCAGAAAGGGAACAGACACACAAATAGACTATAATTGTGGAATTCCATATCCTCAGCTCAGCTACCAACATGTCTCATTCCCTGACATTGTTCCACTTAGCTCTATATGCACTTCAAATGCCCTGAGGTTGTTGTACTATGAGGAAGCCATGCCAGGCTTTGGGTGAGCAGTACTTCAAGCTTCTTGGGACAAAAGCAAATTCTATGAATAAACATACCAGTAGATGCCATTCTCTACAAGCTCACTTTACCTCTGGTCTTGAGTCTTTTCCATCACGCACTCCAAATCATGTAGAAAAACAAACTATCCCAGCATGAACAATCTGCATTCCTGGCCTGTCACCATGACAGATACAATTAAATAGACATTGTAAACTACTGAGTTTTAAAGCTGTTTGCTATAGAAAGAGACACCAGAATAAAATTTGATTGGAAATTGGGTTGTTTCCATATAAATCATAAAGAATGCAACACTAACTGTAATTGTTGTTTAGTAGCAACCGGTTTAGGCCACACTATTGTCTGTAATGACATGAAAATGTAAAATATTGTCAAGCATGGTTGCTCATGCCTTTATTCCCAGCACTCAGGAGGCAGAAGTAGGCAGATTACTTAGATCCAGGCCAGCCTGGCCTACAGAATGAGTTACGAATGAGCTACAGGACAGCCAGGGTTGCCCATAGAAGCCTTGTTTAGAAAAATATTTTTTAAAGTAGAATATTTTGTTTGAACTCTAATTGACTTAAAATAGTTATTTTGTCTAAGATAGGGACATAGAGAAATGGGCTAATAAGAACGTAAAGTTTTCAAACTCAGTTGGTAGAGTGCTTGCCTAGCATGTTTGAAGTTATTGGTTTGACTGCAACATTCAATAGACAGAATGCAGTGATAACACTCAGAGGTGGAGGCAGGAGAATGGGAGCATGAAGGCCAGCCTATGCTACCTCATGTTTCATAATGGCCTGAGGTACGTGAGACCTTAACACAAAAATCAATATAGAAACAAAAACCACCACAATGACAAAGTGGGAACTACACCATTTTTAGGAAGGATAAAGGAACCAAGGTGTTCTAGATTATAGGACTGGTTATAAAAATCCCAAACCAAAACTAAACATAAAACCAAGTGATCAAGAGATACAGGGAAAGAAATCACTACACGTTAACCCCAGGATAAATATTAGAACAATACTGATATTTTGAAAACTCTACATAAGGGTTTCAGAGGTAGATAAATGCCTCACAGACCCTTTCCAAAGACAAAGTCTTTCACAAATCCTTAGTGGTGTGCCTCAAGGACTCTCTGAGCTAGGCCATAAAATATTGAAGAATCGTAAGATTTAGCCTGGACACGTAGCAAGGAGCAGAAGGGAACAAGGCTTCTTGTGAGGACGACTTATGAGTGTTTTGTTGTATTTAATAAAATGGATTATTAGTTTAGAAGAAACCCCCAAAGTTTTTTCAAGTAAAAGAACTGTTTTCTATAATAAATTCACAAAGAAAAAAATGGAATTTTAACAATTCCAAATGTTTTTCAAGAAGGAAGCAGTCTGGACAGCTTCTCACTCACAAATGTGAACCATGCTTATAGAAAAGTATTATTTACAAGGATGAATTAAAAACACGGGGACCAGATCATAAAACATCAGGATAACTTTAAGAAGTGACAGAGCCCCAGTCTAGAGCTGAAAGCTTATGATTTTCTGGATTTTTTTTAACCATTTCATCACCTCTGCAGTTCAATTTTAATAGAAATTACTAAGGAGAGTGTGTGTGTGTGTGTGTGTGTGTGTGTGTGTGTGTGTGTGTGTGTTTGTGTGTGTTGTGTGAGAGAGAGAGACAGTGAGAGAGAGAGAGAGAGAGAGAGAGAGAGAGAGAGAGAGAGAAAGAGAGAGAGAATGTGTGAGAGAGAGAGTTAGAAGATTGACTGCTTCTGCCTCCTTCCTAGCTTCCTAGTTGAGTTTGAAGAATTTTAGTTATAGAAACTTTTCTAGGGTTATCACACTCAGAACATTCTTTTAGGCTCAGACCTGATTTTGATGATAAGATTCCAGCTGAAGCCCTAATAGGAAAAAGCATGGGAGATGAAGGGTAGAGCTTGAGTGCATTTTATAACTTGTGTAGACACAAAATGTAATCAACAGAATATGGATTATTAATGATGTTTCTCTTTCCTGGATCACAAATAACTGACTAAAAGCAACTTTAAAAAAAAGGGTTCATTTTGATTTGTGATTGAAATTTTCCAGTCTTTCATGACAAGGAGTATATGGTGGGCAGTCTTTCACGACAAGGAGTGTGTGGTGGAGTTTGTGATATCAGAACCATGGAGCTGATGTGACTCAAATCTAGGAAGAAAAGGAAGCAGAGAGAGAGAGAGACAGAGAGAGAGAGAGAGAGAGAGAGAGAGAGAGAGAGAGAGAGAGAGAGACAGAGAATCTTGGTACTCAGTTCAGCTTCTGTGGACCCTAGCTTTTAAGCCACATCTAGGGAAGAGTTTGACTTGTCAGTTAAACTCTCTAGTTTAACTTGGCTCTCAAGTCCAGCCAAGTTCATAATGAAGTTTGACCATCACAACTTTGTTAAATTGTACTTTCAAAAGATAGCAATGATACAAATTTTCACTTACACTCTGAATTTTCTTTCTGTGCTCAATGTGTGGTGTTGTAGTCACCCTGTCAATGTGATAAGGTGCATGAAATAAACAATTTATAAAGCAGTGAGGTTTAATTTGATTTGTGGCTTTAGAAGTCTCAGTCCACAGTTAGGTTTGAGGCTATGATGAGATTGAATATTATGACATTAAGAGCATGCTAAAGCAAAGCTATCAAACACATTATATCTGGGAAGCAAGGAGAGAGGAACCAAGGGACTTTGATCCCAATATCCCTTTTAAGGGGATGTTACCCATAACACACTATCCATCCACTATGTGCCATTAAACAAACAAACAAACAAACAAACAAACAAAAGCTTTCACCCCTCCACAGCTTTCTCAGGCTAATGACCTTGCACATGGCCTTTTGGTGGATAGTTAATTACCTAACTATTAGCTCATGAGGAGAAGAAAGTGGACAGAAGGATCAGTGCTATTTTAAATAAAACAGAAATGACATTTTAACATTTATAAAGCTTGATAGTGCATTGCAATCCTGCTCACTGTTTATCTACTGAAAAACTCTTGTTTGAATCTATAGCTGCTATATAGTCAGTCCAACTGCTATGGGGATGCCACACTGTGAAAATCCAAACTACATTGTGGATTTCCATGTAAACACTGCAGTTAGCACTCCATTTGTCTTCAGCTTAAGCCATCCCAGTGCTGTGGGATGTTCTGTATGACAAATATGTTAATAAATAAAGCACTGATTGGCCGGTAGCCAGACAGGAAGTATAGGCGGGACTAACAGAGAGGAGGATTGAGGGAACAGAGGTGGAGGAAGAGACTGCCAGCCACTGCCAGGACAAGCAGCATGTAAAGATGCCGGTAAGCCACGAGCCACGTGGCAAGGTATAGATTTATAGAAATGGGTTAGTTTAAGATATAAGAACAGTTAGCAAGAAGCCTGCCATGGCCATACAGTTTATAAGTAATATAAGCATCTGAGTGATTATTTTATACATGGGTTATGGAACTGCGGGGCTTGGTGGGACCTGGAGAAAAGCTCTCCAGCAACAAATGGCACCCAAGGCTCGAATTTCCACCTTAAACCTGACAATTTTTAATAATCAATTCTAAACAGAGCCAAAACCAGGTTTCTGCTTCATGTTTCATACGGGCAGCTAGACGCCGCAAAACGCAGGTTTCAACTACTGGCAGGTTCCTGGCATGTGCATTTGATCTGCAGTATGATGAGAATGAGGTGTCTGCCAGCGACACATTACGCTGTGTGATAGATTTAGTCTTTACTAGTATATATATATATATATATACATATATATATATATATATATATATATACATAAAGAGGTTTCTGGGCTACACAGTGCTTTGATAAAAGCGTAGACCCACTATTTCTGAGAGTTGATCGCTCCCAGAACTGGCGTAAATGTACCACTGCCTTGTTGGGAAGCTGAAGTGGGCGGAGCCAACAGCCACAGCACCATTTCAGGCTTAGAAGGCTGCAGTTCAAACCAATAGGTTCACAATAAGACTGATTCAGATGGAATAGTTTACAATGTATGTAAAAATGTACGTAGGCTTAAAAGACAAAAAAAATACATTTATATAAACAAATAGATAGTTTTTAAAAATAAAGTCTTTAAAATAAGCCATGTAAAGATGGCTATCACACAGAAAATCTGGATTATGTTCTCTTTGATATTCGTAACTGAAGAAAAATATTTGATTGTAAAAGCTGTTGAGTTATGCCAAAATATAAATTTTAAAGGTACCTTGACTTCAAAATTTGGATATAAGGATATGTTGCTTTGGAAAAGAAGTTCTGCTTTTGTTTCCACAGAAAGCCAGAGGCTATGGATTTGTTCCAGATTAAGATACATCGGGTTTGACCAGCCAAGACCGCCTGAAAAGTCTCCAATGACACCATGGCCCAGATGATCCAACATCCAGAACTGTCTCAAGACAACTGGCTCAGATGATACACCCTCATGGACTACTCCATAATCCTAAAATGTTCTTTGTGTCCCCATAAGGTACAGCGCCCCCCTCCAGCAGGAAGTAGTAAGAATATCTACGCCCAAATTCCCAAATATACCAAGCTGGCTTTGGAGATGGAATAGGCTCACTCCCTCTCTAAACCCACACATATTCCTAAAATAAAAGGTTAAAAGATTCTTTTGTCTCATATCAAAAGAGCCCTCTGTTATGGGACAGAGAAAAAACAATATTTTTATTTAAAACAGGTTAATTATAAATGCGATCTCTTTCTAAAAAAGAAAAGGGGATTATGATATAGATATATAGGATATAGAGATGATAGGATAAAAGAGTAGATTAATAAATCTACTTTTAAAGAACAACTTGTTTAAAATGTTTTACATTGATATAAATTTTAGTTTATTGATACAAACTTAAAGTTGATTTTGTTATACTGTGTGTATATTTCTACTTTTGTTTGTGGTATTATGTTTATGTAACTCATTTAAAATTGTAATGGATAATTAAGAAATAGATTAATAATTAGTCATCTATGATAATCACATTTGTAACCATGTTAGTTAAGTCTTCTAGGTATACAGAGATATATTTTAGATAAAAAGGTAATCTTCAAACACTTCATAGACCTACAGAATATGGCATTTAAATAACTTAAAATTCTGTTGACGTGAAACACAATTGCTCCTGGCAGCACCAATTCGATCCCGAGAGAATGTTAGGCTTCTAAGACATTTCCAGTTGGAAGTTTGTCTTCGTGGCACAAAATGGCCTACTGGGCAAAGAACTGCCCTTGCCTCGACTGCTGACAGTACAAATGCAATGCTGTCCTTTCTGAAAAAAGCGGGACACAAGGAAAGTGACCACTGTACTCTTCCAAGACAGGGTAAGATGGTCTTTCAGAATTCCTGCTTCTGAAAATGGTCTGTCAGATACTCTAGGCCTGTAGCCAATTTAAATACACCAACAATGCTAACAAACATTAGGTGACTGTCCAGGCTGTCAGCTGTCTCAGTCTACTCTTGCAAGATTACCGAAAGTTGCTTGCATCCATCTACCATTTCTCAGGTACCATTATATTCCTTCTCAGGTCTTTGATGTGGTTGAAAACTAGATACTTACAATTTTCCTTAGTTATGATAAAAGATAAGTTAGATATAAAACCTTAAACTCATAAATATAAGATAGATAGGATATCTTCTTTAATATTGTAACTGTAATTCTTGCTCAATAATTGTTTTTTTATATGTAATTTTACTATGTTAAAATTAAAACCTTCCTTTTTGAAAAAGAAGAAAAGGGGAAGTGCTGTGGGATGTTCTGTATGACAAATATGTTAATAAATAAAGCACTGATTGGCCGGTAGCCAGACAGGAAGTATAGGCGGGACTAACAGAGAGGAGGATTGAGGGAACAGAGGTGGAGGAAGAGATTGCCAGCCACTGCCAAGACAAGCAGCATGTAAAGATGCCGGTAAGCCATGAGCCACGTGGCAAGGTATAGATTTATAGAAATGGGTTAGTTTAAGATATAAGAACAGTTAGCAAGAAGCCTGCCATGGCCATACAGTTTATAAGTAATATAAGCGTCTGAGTGATTGTTTTATACGTGGGTTGTGGGACTGCGGGGCTTGGTGAGACCTGGAGAGAAGCTCTCCAGCAACATCCCAGCCATCAGACCTGCCAGTGAAAGGGGCTTAAAATAATTACACTCACTGGCCATCAAGTTGTGGCCAATGTGTAATTTATTTAAGATGAAGCCTTGGGCACCATGAGATATTCAGCATACATATGTACCATGCACATTCTATGGAGCTGCACATCAGATTGTGAGCTTTTAATAGGAACTGTGGCCTCAAGCCTGTAAGCTCAATGTAAACTGTGATGTAAGACAGTAAGATGAGTACTGAATTCACATAGAGCTTTACTACAGATGCTTCAAACACACATCCACATGGATATGTAATTCCATAAACCTCTTGAAATACAAGTCAAAGTTAAGGCTCCTTTATATGCACATCAAATCACTCTTCTCTAGCAGTAGTCCTTATTTTAAGGTAAGTATGCATCCGCACAGGTATTTTGCTGCAGGCCGCAGAAATATATCATAAGAACTCAGCTGGTTATGGCAAAGTCACTACCTGGAAGGATCAGGAAATTCCTCCAGAGGAAGCCAAATCCCAAGGAGTTTTTGGTGTTACTTGGCTTGTTATATATCAGCTGTATTCTGTTATGAAAATCATGTGTGCCTTCATAGTTTTTCCTATTGACTTTCCCCTAAGAAGGGCTAACAGTGTAGACTGATCACTCTCTGGACATACACATTCCAGGTATTTGGAGAACAGCCTCAGGAAAGGCTTTCTCTGGAATCAGATTATCTCCCTTAGCCACTTTCAAGGAGTACAGGAAACACCACCCAGGTGGGCGCCCAACTTCCAAGGACTAACAATGATAGCAGCCCACAGGCAAGTCTCCTGACTTACGGTAAATTCCACAAGGAGACAACGCCTAGGAGAGGTGGACGTTAAGTAATAGCTTTACACAATTTAGCTCAGACCCTCCCTTTATATACCGGGACTTCCAGGGCACAGGAGTAGAAGAGAAAAGAGAATGGAAGAACTAGATGGGTAAGAACTTGAGAGGAACAAACTGAGATGGGGAAGAACTAGGTTGTAGGGCTAGAAGAGAGTACCAGAGGAACGAGATGGAAGATGAGGAAGAGCCAGATGGAGAAGAACAAGATGAGGAAGAACGAGATGAGGAGAGAGAAGGAGATGGGAGAGGAGATGATATGGGAAGGAACAAGATGGATGAGAACCTAGAAGGGGCAGAACTAGATGAAGGAATTAAGATAGAACCTAGAGGGGACCGCAGACAAGTGTAGAGAGAAATCAGGCTAGAAATGAGCTAAATATGAGAGCAGAATATAAGCTTGTAACTGACACAGAATAATAAAGTATATGGACTAAGGAGTTTCGTGTACATAGATTCATTTCTTTTCATCAAAGATTAATTATCAGTTGGTTGTAGATTCTTCCCGGACCCTGGGAGGGGACTATTGAGGGGCTGGACCCCCATAGTCCCCGATACCATTTGCTCTATTTATGTACTTTATAGATATACATTACTGACATAATTTTAAGAATAAATGAGTGGTCAGTTTTTTCAAAATCTTTTGTACTTTAACTAATTATTTTGAAAATCTTAAAATTGTAGTATTTATGGTGGGGAAACACTGTTTTGAGATCTGAATGCATAACTGAAGAATGATATTCACAGCCTCTAATAAACAATTCCTTCATGGACTACTTACATCATAGCAGTAACAGTCATGGGATCATCTTTTAAAACTTTCTTGGTAACAAAACAATGGAATATAGCTTGGAATGATTATCATAGAACAGTAATTATTATTCTTATGGTTTTGTCTAATTTTAAGAGAGATTGAATGGAACAAATTTACATGGGCTGTAGGCACAGTGGCCTGAACCTGCTAGGGACTGCAAAATTTCCCATGCAATAGTTATAGAGAATTCATTAATGGACTGATGGACTTTCCAGGGGCCTCTTCTGTGGAAATGCTTTTCACTATTCAAATGGTTCTGAAAATACAAGGCCTGTTCTGTCATGTTTAGACACACTTATGCATAACTTCTAGTACACACACCGGTGGCATAATTTCCAAATGGTCTTAATAATAAAAACCCAGAGTCAGATATCAGAGTGAAAGCTGAAAGATCAGAGAAACAAAAGCAGCCAGCCACTAGAGAGACATCTTACCTCTAGGAATCCTCAGACCAAAAAGGGGTCAAGCTCCTATCTCCACCCAGTCACTTCCCATTTCCTCCTCCATAGTGCTGGGATTAAAGGCATGTGCTTCCCAAGTGCTGGGATCAAAAGCATGAGATCCCAAGAGCTTAGATTAAAGGTGTGTGCCACCACTGCCTAGCCTCTATGGTTAACTAGTTGCTAGCTCTGTGCTCTAATCTCCAGGTAAACTTTATTTGTTAAAGCACAAACAATATATCACCACACACACTAACAATAACTGTTTGTGTTTGTGTCTCCGTGACTTTAAATCTAGTATTATTTATCATTTTTTTTTAATTTGTGAAATTGAGTGCACCAGATTTTGGAACATATATTTAGGATAGTAATGTCTTATTGGTTAACTGTCCACTTGATTAGAATAGAGTGTCCCTCTTTAATTTTCTCTGACTAGTTTTAGTTTAAAATCCATTTTGTTAGATATTAAAATACCAATGCCTACTTTCTTCTTGGTCCTGCTTAACTAGAATAATTTGTTCACCTTTTTACTCTAAGGCAGAGCTTATCTTTAAAGATAAAATGTGTTTCTTATAAACAACATATATATGATGAACATTGCAACTCCTGCAGTTATGGCTCAGGGACCACTGTAAGAGGGGAAAGAAGGATTGTAAGAGCCAGGGGGACATGGGTTTGCTTTGAGAATGTATCTCCTAGAAATGTATGAAGCTACACTCATAGTCTCAGCAACATGACCATCTAAAATGAGCTGATCAAGGATATTAGTAGACATGCTAATGTGAATGAGGCAAAGCCTGAGAGGCCTCAATCCTCCACAAAGAACTATGGATAACTAAAGAATGGTGAGAGAGGGAGACATAGTCTTTCCCAGGGAAGAGCACACTAATTGACTATCTAATACCAAATGGTCAGCACTGAAAACGTTTATACAAGGAACATTATACAAACTAAGTAGGTTGCACTAGTTATTGATGAATCAATAACAACAGTTAATGAAAAAAGAGCCCATGAATTTGAAAGAGAACCACGAGTAATATGTGGAAGGGTTTGGAGGGAGGAAAGGGAAGGGGGGAAATAATGCAGTTATAGACTCAAAAACTACTTTAAAAATTAGTTCGTTTACTCCTGGGCATATCCTCAAAGGACTCTATATACCCTACTACAGAGATACGTGTATAGCCGTATTGACATGATTTTCACAATAGCAAGGCAATTGAATCAACACAGATGGCTACCAACAAATAAATGGATAATGAAAGTGTAGAACCTATATACAGTGAAATTTCATTCATCTACAAGGAAAAATGAAATTATGAAATTTGGAGGAAAACAGATGGAATAGGAGACATTATTTTAAATGAGTTAATCCAGGATGAGAAAGAAAAATATTGTACATTCTTTTTCATATATGAATCCTATCCTCTAACTGTTAAATATATGTATCCAACTGAAAGTAAATATTGGCAAAGGGCAAGAAACTATGAGGCTGGAATAGGGGGTGGACTTTAAAAGGAAGGGGGGGGGACAGAATCAAGTAGAAGCAGGAAATGCAGAGGATGAAAGATAAACAAATCAAAGACAATGTGGCAGGAAGATGAGGCAGGAGACAAAGGGTGAAATCAAACACAGTGATATATATTTTATATATATATATATATATATATATATATCTTACTATCTAATTTTAAAATAAATTTGGAGTGAAAAAAAATCACATTTTCAGGGTGTTTTAAAATACCCCCAAATTGCATTCTAAAATTCATTCTGCCATTAATAATATTTTCAACACCACACGACCATATTTTCTAGCTTACACAAAGCATGGCAAAGTATTAGCTGCTATTTATAGTATGATATTATGTTTTCAAAGTGCTTAATAGAAACTGTTGTGAGTACACATGTGTGTTCATCCTCACATGTGTAAATGACACAGCTGGCTACCTATTGGGACCTGGATATTTTGTACCTGGCTCTGCTTGATGCAGAAGACTCAACAGAAATAAAAAAAAAATTTCAAATTTAAGAAACTGAGCAAAGTAAAAAACTATTTAAAAATTGTCTGGTTTAGGGGGGGGGGGGGGGGGGGGGTGGAGGTTGTAAAATGTAAGTACATCATGATAGAGTAGAGTTGAACACATATTAATGTGAATCTGTAATGGATTGTCACCCAGTGACCAGTTGGATCATAAGCTCTTTCATGGCTTTTCTTGGCTTTTCAGCCTACCTTTCTCACCTCCTAGCTTGTACGCCTTCTTTTGTTTCCTTCTTTATGGGGGACAGTGTCATAGGACTGGTGAGTCTATATAATGTATCTGGGTCTCATGGTTGATACAGAGAGAAGACCGGTGATACTGACTGTAGCTAATCAGAACCCAATAATAAATTGTGTCAACTAAGGAACTCATTTATGCCAGACATGCTATCAAATCAGAGATTCAAGTTTACTTTCTTGTAAATGAACTCTTCACTGTATCTACTGCTTTTAGTTGTATAAGTGTTCATTGTTTAGAACATATTGACCAAAAATGGAGAATCTGCAAATGAATGGAGGTTCTCCTTGTGTGGAGGGTCATGAAGCTTAGATTTGTTACATTTAGAGGCTTTACTAACTTTGGAGTATTTCTTATAACACAAATCTTAAAAGGTCTTATTAATAAAAACAAACCTGGAGCCAGGTATTGAGGTGAACGCTGAAAGATCAGAGAGACAGAACAGGCCACAGCCAACCTCACCTCGACAACTTCTCAGCTGATCCTGTTTCCTCAAACTGAAAGCCTCCGTGTCCTCATCCAGAACGATTCTCAGCTGAACTGCTGCTAAAAGCCTGAAAGCTTAACCAGCTCTAGTTCCTGGTTTTCACGTCTTATACACCTTTCTGCTTCCTACCGTCACTTCCTGGGATTAAAGGCCCATGTCATCATGCCTGGCTATTCCCAGTGTGGCTTTGAACTCACAGAGATCCGCATGGATCTCTGCCTCCAGAATGCGAGGATTAAAAGTATGTGTGCCACCATTTTCTGGCCTCTATGTCTATCTAGTGGCTGTCCTGTTCTCTGACCCCAGATAAGTTTATTAAGATGCACAATATATTGGGAGATACAATATATCACCACAATTTCTAGCATTATCATTATGAAATCCCCAAGTTGGCACTGCACACCTATCTCTTGGATATCTTTTTGTTGAGACATGATGAGAGGAGATGATCCACTACTATCTTTATCACCATTTGGATAACATAACTACTGATCATTTGGAGTATTCCTGTGACATTATTTGCTACCTGTACTTAAAGAAGACTCTGAATTCTTTCCACAATGATAAGTAACCAGAAACTAAGCAGATTCTTGTCTGTATCTAACGTGACACCTACATAGACATTTATGTAACAGTGTACTAACATTTGAGGTCTCATGCTTTTCAGACCCCCTAAATCCGAGAACATGCATACATGTTTATGGAGGGCTTCCTTGAAGCCAGGGGATTTCATGGTAACAATTTTAAGGCTTTGACAATTTTTCTGGTTTTACTATTTACATGCTCACCACTATGTTCTCTTTCTCCATCCCCCTTTTCCTCATTCCTTCCTCCCTCCCTTTCTTCCGTACTCCCTTTCCTGTTTCCTCCCACCCTCCCTCCCTCCATCCTTCACTTCCTATCTTCTTCCCTTTCTGATTTTCTCCCTCCCTCTCCACCTCCCTCTCTCTCCTTTCCTGTTTTCCTCTTCTCCTTTTTCTTCTCTCCCTTCCTTCTGTCCTTTTCCATTTCTTCTTTCCATCTTTCTTTTCTTCCTTTTATTTTTGTCTTCCAGCAGCATGAACATATATCACAGTCTTATTTAAAAAGGAATCATAAATGTAAGAGTTAACTTGGCATTCCATAACATATATCTTTATAAGCACGTACTGTGCTAGAAATATTTACTCAGTAAGCACTGTAACTGGGACTAGGGAAAAGTTTTATATATTTCAGCTAATTCCAATCTTTCTCTGTGAAGAAGCCAAGCTATAAATAGGAAAGTGACTTGCCCAAGACAGCACTAGCTATAAGTAGAAAACCCAATGAAAGAAGTCAGCATTTCTTTACTATCTAGAATATTTCAGAATACTGTTGGATTTTCCAGTTTTCCCCAACTCACCAAAGACATAAGTGTGCCTGTGTGCATAGCTGTATTCCCACTGCTAAACACTCACCTCACCATTCTGAAATGGCGTGGATGATAGAATCTATGTGTCCATGGGTGTGATGAATATATTATTTTACCTTTTCGTTGACATTTGTCTGCAGGAATTATCTTTAAAAGGACACGACTTCCCATACTCTTCCCCTTAAAGTCTTGGCTGTTTCACGTGCAGAAAAATCTTGTCTTTTCTCCTGCTCACATACCTACATGGGTTCAGATTGACAAGTGGCTTCTTGGCAGGTGTCACTTCCCAGGAATCATAAGCTCTGCTGCATTGTTTCCAATCAGATTTGACAGTGTCCTTGTAAAAGTATGTTGACAATGTAGTTTAGCTTGTCACATGTGAATTACACTTTTCTTGTCTAGTCTTCCTAGCAATAGCTATGAGGTGCAAACAAGGGCATGATGCAGGAGAGAGACTTGGGAGGACCATTCTATGAGTGATTAAAAAGAACTCTCTCTTGGATGAAGCAAAATTATTAAGGAGAGAGTGCTGATTAAATTCATTGGCAGGCAATGATAGGAAGTGTCATTGAATGTGATGGCTCTGAATGGCATAGCCACAGGAAGACGGCATTTATGCATTAATTCAGACAGTGTGGTGAGAAGGCTCATTTCCTAAACATGAAAGAACCTGCTTGAGTGAAACCTGAGCAGCTGTCATTGCTCACTGTGAATTCCTAGAGGAAGAAAAAAGTGCCAGAATCCACAGAAGCTATAATGGTGAGAATGAGTTCCTTTAAATGTGGAGGAGATCTCTACTGGATCATACAAACCATCCCCATCCAACTTCCTTCCCCCAGTCCCTTTATCCCAGTTCCCAACTCCAATAGGCATTCTCTGGGAACATAAAGACCAGGGAAACAGTTATCCTAACTGTGGTTCTTATCCTCTCTGTCCTCCCCTCCAAATACAAACCCCTGCCTGACCCCCATCTCTGTAGCAGACCACATACTGTGGCTTCTCCCTCCTCTCTGCCCCTTTCTCCAGTGGATCATGCCAATTTTCTCATACAACATTCCTCCCCACTCCTTCTGTTAACCCAGCACCTAACTCCAGCAGGCTTTCTCTGGGAACTTGCCAGCCAAGTATGAAACAAGTAGGCAGGTAAAGCAAGTAAGTAAGCTTCAGATCTTCACTCTCCCTCTTCTCCTCCATATCCAATCCCTCAGTTTCATCTGCAGCTCTCTAGCAGCTACCTCTTGAGACCTCTTGTCATTCTCTGCCACCATTCTGAGAAAACAAAGAAGATGCTGGTGAAACACCCTGCTTTTTTCCCTTCTGGGACTCACTCAGCAACTCCTACCCCATTCTTAATTGTCAGGTCCCAATACCTAGAAACACATTTTACATTGACCACCTACCCAGTAGCCATGCCTTTCAGGATTCTAGAAGAATTTATCAGTCAACAAATGGCTACCACGGCTGGGCGGTGGTGGCGCATGCCTTTAATCCCAGCACTCGGGAGGCAGAGGCAGGCGGATCTCTGTGAGTTCGAGGCCAGCCTGGGCTACCAAGTGAGTTCCAGGAAAGGCGCAAAGCTACACAGAGAAACTCTGTCTCGAAAAAACCAAAAAAAAAACAAAAAAACAAATGGCTACCACACGTTCCTAAGATGCAGAGATTGCAGCAGAAATCAAGGAACAAAAATCTACCCAACTAAGACAAGACCATGTAGCACAAATTATTAGAAGGTCTCACAATGCATTGGGGGACACAATATCACCACAAGACCAGGTATAAGTAATTAGAATTACAATTTTCCCAAACACAGATGCCTAGATACCAATGTAAAAACACAATCAATATGCAGGACAATATACCTCTACCAGAGTCCTGAAGCCCTACCACAGTAGGCCCTGAGTATTGCAACATAGCTGAAGACAAAGTCCTTGAAATAGCCTTTAGGGATATTTTAGCTGTCTGTAAAGAGGAAGAATAAAGACCATAAAGAAATCTATGAAAACACTAAGAATGGAAAGAAAGGAATAAAACTATTCAAGATCTGAAAATGGAAAAAAAAATAATAAAGAAAATTCAAATTTAAGGAAGTCTAGAAATGAAAAATTTAGGAATTCAAATGAAAACCTAAGAAGTCAACCTAACTAACAAAATACAACAGATGGAAGAGAGAATCTCAGGCATCAAAGACAAGGTAGAATATGAATACTTCCATCAAAGAAAATGTTAAATCTAAAAGAACTCCAGGCACAAAACATCCTGGAAATCCAGGGAATTATAAAAATACCCAATATAAGAAGAGTCTGAATAGAGGAAGGAGAAGAAACTCAAGTGTAAGACACAGAAAATATTTTCAATAAAATCATAGATGAAAATTTCCCTAACCTAATGAAGGATATGCCTATCAAGGTTACAGGAAGCATACAAAACATTAAGTAGAATGAACCGGAAAAGAAATTCTGCTCAATAATTAGTAATAAAAACATTAAGCACACAAAACAACAAAAGAATAATAAAAGTTCAAGGGGAAAAAGGCAGACCTGACTTCTCAACGAAAACTCTAAAAACAAGAAGGGTCTATGAAGATGTTCTACAGACTCTAACAGAACACAAATTCCACCCCAGACTACTATACCCAGCAAATCTCTCAATAATAGTAGATAGAATAAATAAGACATTCCATTATGGAACCAAATTTAAAGAGCATCTATCTACAAATTGAACCCTATAGACGTTAGGGAATAAAATAAGGTGATAGGAAGAAAACTTCATCCTAAAGTGGTTACCTACACCCAAGAAAAAAAAAGGAATAACTAATCCTAGACCAACAAATCAAAGGAGGAGTAACACACATCATCACCACCACCACAACAACAATGATAGCAACAACAACAAAAACCAACAACAAAATAACAGGAATCAACAAACAGTGCTCATTGATATATCTCAACATTAATGGTCGAAATTCCTCAACAAAAAGACACAGGCTAAAAGAATGGATGGGTAAACAGCTTCCATCCATCTGCTGCATCCAATAAATACACCTTGACATCAATGATAGATATCACCTCAGGGTAAAAAGTTGGAAGAATATTTCAACCAAATAGACCTACAAAGTAGCTGGTGTAGCCATTTTAATATCTCACAAAACAGACTTCAAATCAAAACTAATTAGAAGAGATTGTTAAGGATGCTATATACTCATTAATGGAAAAATCATCAAGAGGACATTACAATTATTAAGATCTCTGCAGCAAACACAAAGGTGCCTGTATTCATAAAGGAAATACTACTACAGCTTAAATCACACACTGACCATCACACTGGCAGTGGGAGACTTCAATACTCAACTCACATCAATAGACTGATCATCCAGACACTAACACAGCAGAGAAATATTAGTGTTCTCTTGTTATATATCAAATGGACCTAACAAATGTGAAGAAAATTTACAAAAGTATATACCTTCTTCTCAGCATCTCATATAATTTACTCCAAAATTGGCCACAGATTTGAATACAAAGCAAGTTTCAAGATATAGAAGAAAATTCAAATAACACACTGCATCCTATCTGACCTGCACAGATTAAACCTGGATATCAACAAAAACAGAAAACAGTAAGTTTACAAATTGATGAAAACAGAACATTTTACTACTGAATGAAAAATGAGTCAAGACAGAAATTAAGAAACAAAAGATTTTCTAGAATTGAATGAAAATGAATACACAATATATCCAGAATTATGGGACACAATGAATATGATTCTAAGAAAATGGGGACATAACTAAACATTACTGTAAATGGATACAAAATTAACTCACAAAATAAATAGCCCTCTATAATCAAATAAAAAACTGATTGAAAAAGAAATCCAGGAAACAAAATCTTTCACAATAGCCTCAATTAATATAAAATTTCTTGGAGTAACTCTAACCACTCAAGTGAATCGCTTGTATGAGATAAAAACTTAAGACACTGAAAAAAGAAATTGAAGAACATACCAGAAAATGGAAAGATCTCCCATGCTCATGTATCAGTAGAATTAGTATAGTACATATGGCAATCCTACCAAAAGCCATCTATAGATTTTATTCAATCTTCATCAAAATTCCAACATTATTGATTATTTAGCAGTAATAATAATAAAAACTGACTCCTAGTGTATCATAATCTCTGATTTCAAGTTGTACGATAGAGCTGTAGCTAAAAACAGCAACAACATGGTATTAACACAAAAACAGATACACTGATCAATAGTATCAAATTAAAGA
>CABHPP010000134.1:0-28655 GCA_902168425.1 Peromyscus attwateri | reverse complement strand
CCTACTACAAACTATGTTACTTTAAACATATATGAACACTATATCATATAATTTTCATGTATTGTATTATATGTGTTCCAAGACTGAGATATATTAAGCAATTGAAAATATTTGGTGAGATTAATTAATCATATTAAATATTTAACCATATATTTTAAAGCAATTCATACTTTGCTAAAATAAGATATTTTAAAGCTCATTTACATAAAAGGAGCTATAAGTATACAGAAATAAGCACTGTATCTACATACTATAAAGAAATTAAGACAACTCAAATAAAAATATTCTACTCATAGTCATTACTATAAAGCCAAGAAGACAGAAGTAGAAAATTCTTAGATCATGAAAAACTGTACAAAGAATTGCCTTGCCAGACCATTCCAACGAGGTAGCCTATCTGGTTTGTAAGATTTTCATTTTCAGTGAGGGTTCTTGCAGCTACCAAGAATGACTTTATAATTAGATTTCATTCACTGCTACCTCTTACCATCCAGCTTGTCTGCTCCCCAAAACTGTAAATGCCAATAAGCTTTCTTCTTCAATCATTTAATAGATTTCTCCATCTTAATAACCCTCAGCTTCTCCCCTGTTCTTCAGATGCAGCAGAGGCTTCTCTTGCCTCTGGATGTGTATTCTGGATTGTGATTCAATTCTTCTGTGTATGTTGCAAATAAAGCTTCCTTCACTGGAGATTCATCTCTCTCTTTTTTAAACTTTGTTTATTCATAGCAGGGAAGAATCTGAATCAAAAGCAAAGAGAGACCTTTTAAACCATAGAGAATATCAGCCACGAAGTAAAAATTTTTGCCTAGAGTTACATTCTCTCCTAATCTCATCTTTTCTAAATCTCTGAAAAATGCCGAACTGTGTCTAAAGTCTTAACAAATGCTTTGCCTAAGAGTCAGGCAATAAGTATTTCCAGGTGGGCATGTCACTGAATAAGTCGTTAACCACCTTAGTGCATGATTCTCCAATTACCTTTTCAGAAATAATGTGCAAGAAGAATCCAGCCGGAAGGTGAAACCTTAACTCTCTGATTGGTGTGAAATTGATCTCTTCTTTTGTTCTGAGTGATACAAAAAAAAAAAAAAAAAGCCAAATCAATTTAAGTGCTGAATTGACAACCTGGAGATTCAAATGTCAATAGATATGTATTTTCTAAGAGAGGGTAAGATAAAGCCTGTGGTAAAAACTAAATTAAAATGCCTTCAACAAGTTGTTAAGTAAAGCCAGAGTCCTTAATTTACAATGGTGCATCACATAGCCTGGCCCACAAACGTGAGGTTGCAGATCCTAAGATGCAGAGTGGTCCCATTTTAGGACACTTCCTCCACCATTTATTAAGGATCCCTGCTTCTTCCTCAGAGCGCACTGCAGGTTGATCAGTGCTAAGATTCAAGTCTTCTATTCACTGTAATACTACCATTAGTGAAGTAAAATGTTTTATCTCTTCATAAAGGGATCGTAATGTCACCACAGTAATAACTCAGCAGTCAAGGAGCATGGCTCATGGTGCAACTCAGTGGCCGAATACTTGCCTGACATGTGAGAAGTCCTGGGATCCATCCCCAGTGCCAGCAAAAAAACAAAGACCTGCCAAAAAATCAACCGAGTCCTTTTGTTGAGGTTTTGTTTATTTGGCACAGCATACACAAAATAAGCAGCATGTTCATCTGGTCTTCATCTTTACAAAGAGAAACTCCTGAAAAATAGGATCTGTACACAACAGTTTAAAATAATGGATGAGATCAAACAAAAGAACAGTCTAGGAAATAAGTGAAATGTTTGGCTTTAGATAAAAGACAAATGAACAAGGGCACAAACTGGAACTGGCTCACCTGAAGGTCACACAAAGACCAGGTACAGTTCTCAGAAGGGCATGATTCTCTATTGCCTACCAATATCAACACCCTGGGAGTTTATTGGAAGGAAACTCAAATCCAGATAATCATTCTGATAAGGTTGGTAAGAACATTCATTCCAGACACAAAAAAAGACTTAGGAAGATTATGACATTGTCTTTAAATGATGAGAAAGTAGTTAGTATATAGTATATAAATTCTATATACTACCAAACACTCTGCTTCTCAATGCCACCTCAACAATAGTATTAAAAATGTATTGCCGCCGGGCGGTGGTGGTGGTGGTGGTGGTGGCGGCGGCGGCGGCGGCGGCGGCGGCGGCGGCGGCGCACGCCTTTAATCCCAGCACTTGGGAGGCAGAGGCAGGTGGATCTCTGTGAGTTTGAGGCCAGCCTGGTCTCCCAAGTGAGTTCCAGGAAAGGGGCAAAGCTACACAGAGAAACCCTGTCTCGAAAAACCAAAAAAAAAAAAAAAAAAATGTATTGCCACTAACAGTGGAGTAGACAGAACTCTAAGACTTAATTCTAGTATTAATCATTTAAGAGAAAGAATTCAGGGGAAAGATGATAATAAACTTTCTCAGTGCTAAAATGATCACCACAACAAAGAGAGATTAAAGTCATTCTAGTTAGCTAAGAACACTAGAACATAGACTAATAATAGAAGTTGTGTCTAGGCAGAATGGTGGTGTATTGGAGGTAAATGCCTTGCCATTTAGAATCCTCTAACATGATATGGTATTTTGACAAGGTTGTTCAGGAGTGTGTGAGTGGTGACTAAGAGGAGATGGGGTGGTTGGAATGTTGTGTCTAGTCTTTATTGAACAGTTTTATAACTTCTGCCCACAAGGCATCTTTCTGTGAGTCTAAAGGAATCCTGAGTATTTTGATGTGACATGAGTCAGGCTGTTTCCCAACATGTGGCTTCTGGATTCAGAGCAACAGATTTCTTAGTGTTCCTCTCTAAGTGTGATGGAGGGACCGGAAGTGACATGTTGCCTTTGGTGCGGGAGCTCAGAGATGCCTGATAACCAGCACAAAATTAAAAACATACCCTCCCAAATTTTGCTCTTCATCTACTATGAGAATTCAACCTTTTCCTATGAGCACCTGGTGCACCCATCACTCCCCTCATTTCTCACTTTTTAATTGAACAGAAACACAGACATTTCTAGCCTAGGGTCAGTTTGAAAACGTTATGAACAGGCTTTGGATTCTAGAGAAGTTTGGTGCCAAAGAGAAAAACAAAAAACTTCCAAAGGTGACTTTTGTACATTTAAACAGCATTTCTTTTGAGATTTTAGCTGTCTGGGTGCTGTTATTGGGTGTGATTCATTTAATAATTATATCCTTAACAAGACAGCCCCTGGTGACCACGTCAATATATATTAATAAGATATTCTAATTTTATCTGAGGTAAATGTTTTGGCAAAGCTAAGCTTTCTTCTTCCTTTTAATTATCTATAAGAAGCTGAGTCACTTTCATCCATATCTTTTCAGATTTTTTTCTTTGTCCTATTGCAGGCAATATTCAGGGGCCCCTTCTTATACCCTACCTCCATTGCTTTGGGACTCCACATCTTGGTCCAGACCTAGCTCAACTCTTTCCCACAAACACTCCCAGCCTTCTCTGTTTAGTCTATCTCCATTCCTTTGTGTCATTCATCAATCTGCAGAAACACTTTCTATCAGGGATATCAAGTGGCAACACTAGGCTGGGACCCAGGTAGGTAATTTTCACTATCCTTCCTATCCTCCATCATGATCTCTTCAGACTCACTCATAGTCACTTAGAAACACATCTGAAGCTTAAGAACAACAAGAAGAAATAACATTTGAAAATAGGAAATGGGAGAAATATTCCAACTCGGGGCTACAATCAATAGAAGAAGATGAAGAAGAAGAAAGAGGAGGAGGAGAAGGAGGAGAGAGAGAGAGAGAGAGAGAGAGAGAGAGAGAGAGAGAGAGAGAGAGAGAGAGAGAATGAGAAGGAGATGAAACCAGTAGAAAGAATCAAGGAAAGGGAGAGTTAGAGTTAGTTCCTTGAGAAAAGCAAGATTCACAAACCCTTCATCAAATTAACCAAAAGATAAGATACAAATTAATAAAATGGAGATGAAAGAGAGACATAGCAAACACTGAGAAAATTCAGGGAGTAATATGGACATACTTTAAAAGTCTGTACTCCATCAAACTGGAAAACCTAAAAGAAATAGATTGATAGATTTCTACATATATATGACCTACACAAGTTAAATAAAGATCATATAAGCAACTTAAACTGATTCATAACCCCTAAAAAATAGAAGCAACAATTAAAAATTAAGTCTCCCAACCAAACCAAACCAATATAAATTCCAGGGACATATGGATTCAGTGCAAGGTTCTACCAGACCTTTGAAAAAGAATTAATCCCAATATTTCTCAAATTATTCCACAAAATACAAACTGAAGGAAAATCCCCCAATTCTTTCTACAAAGACACTTTTATCCTAATACCAAAACTACACAAAGACTCAACCAAAAAAAAGAGATATATTATAGAGTAATATCTTTTATTAGCACAGATGCAAAACATTGCGATAATATACTTAAAAACTGAATCCAAGAATGTATCAAAAGATTATCCAACATGATCAAGTTGGCTTCAACTCAGAGATGCAGGGATGGTTGAACACGTATAAATCAATAAATGTAATCTACCTCATAAACAGACTGAAAGACAAAAATCATATAATCATTTCATATTAGATGCAGAAAAGGCCTTTGACAAAATCCAACACACCTTCATGATAAAAAAGAGATTAGGAATACAAGGACATGCTTTCCCACAATAAATGTAATTTCCAGCAAGCCCACAGCCAATATCAACCTAAACAGAGAGAAACTCAAAGCATTTCCACTAATCAGGAACAACAAAAAGAGGATGGTCACTCTCTCCATATCTATGCATTGGAGTACTTGATGTTTTAGCCAAAAAGACAACTGAGGGAGATCAAGGGGATTCAAGTAGGAAAGGAAGACATCCAACTATATTATTTGCATATTGTGGTGGTTTGAGTAAGAATGGTCCCCATAGGCTCCCATATTTGAATGCTTAGTCATCAGGGAGTGCCATTACATGAGAAGAATTAGGGGATATGACCTTCTTGGAGTAGGTGTGGTCTTGCTAGGGGAGGTGTGTCACTAGGTTTGGCCTTTGAAGTTTCAAAAGCCCAAGCCAAGCCCAGGAGCTCTTTCTGCCTGCTGCCTGCAGATCCAGATGTAGAATTCTCAGCTACTTTTCCAGCACTGTATCTGTCTGTGTGTTGCCAGGCTCCCTGCCATGATGATAATGGATAATGGACTAAAACTCCGAAACTGTAAGTGGTCTCAGTTAAATGCTCCCTTTTATAAGAGTTGCCATGGTTATGATCTCTCTTCACAGTAATACAACGCTGAACAAAACACATATGAAATTCTTTATACACAAAAAGACCCTAAAACTCTACCAGGAAACTTCTACATCTGATAAACAGTTTCAGAAAAGAGCGAATACAAAATTAACACACAAAAATCAGTAGTCCTCCTACATACCAATGACAAACATACTGAGAAAGAAACAATACCTTTCGCAATACCTTCAAAAATATCTTGAGATAACTCTAACCAAGACAGTGAAGGACTTTTATAAAAAAAAAATCTTTAAGATATTGAAGAAAGATTTTTTTTTACTGATTGAAAGCACTTTCTGCTCTTTTTTTTATTAAGAAATTTTTTATTCATTTTACACACCAACCAAGACTCCCCTCTTATCCCCTCCTCCGGCTCCCCCTGCAGCTTTCCTCCCCCAGCCCACCCTCCCATCCCCTCCTCTGAAAAGGTAAGGCCTCCCACAGGGAGTCAGCAAAGCCTGGTACATTCAGTTGAGTCAGGTCCAAGCCCCTTTTCCTCTGCATCAAGGCTTTTCAAGGTGTCCCACCATAGGTAACAGGCTCCAAAAAGCCAGCTCATGCACAGGGATAGATCCTGATCCCCCTGCCAGAAGCCCCTTAAACAAACAAAGCTACACAACTGCCTCACTTATGCAGAGGGCCTAGTCCAGTCCCATGTAGGCTCCACAGCTGTCGGTCTAGAGTTCCTGAGTTCCCACGAGCTTGGTTCAGTTGTCTCTGTAGATTTTACCATCATGATCTTGATGCCCCTTGCTCACAGAATCCCTCTTCCATCTCTTCGACTGGACTCCTCGAGCTTGGCCTGAAGAAGACAAAAAAAAAAAAAAAAAAAAAAAAGGAAAAAATCAGCTATACTCATGGATCATTAAGATAAATATTATGAAAACTGACATCCTACCAAAGTAATATATAAATTCAACACAATCCCCATCAAAATTCCAAAACAATTCATCACAGAAATTGAAAATACATTCTTTACCTTCATATGGAAACACAAAAAAACAAGGATAGCTAAAACAACGTTAAATAACAAAAGAGCTGCTGGACGCACCAATGTTCTAGATTTTAAGTTGCACTACAGAGCTTTAGTAATGAAAACAGCTGGTATTAGCATTTAAAAAAAGATGCTGATCAATTTAATTTCATCAAAGACCTAGACATAAGTTTATGTACCTACAGACATCTGATTTTTTAGAAAGAAGCCAAAAATATACACTGGAAAAGACAGCATCTTCAACAAATTGTGCTGTCCAAACTTGATATCTGCATGTAGAAGAAATCAAATATACCCTTATTTATCATCCCGAACAAAAATCAAATCAAATGGGTCAAGGATCTCAACATAAGACCAGATATCCTGAATCTGATAGAAAAGAAAGTGAGAAATGGGCTTGAACTCATTGGCACACGAATATGCTTGCTGAACAGGATGCTAATTGCATAGCATAGGAACTAAGACCAAGAATTAATAAATGAGACTTCATGAAGCTGAAAAGACTCTGTGTGACACAGGGCAGCATTGTTAGGGCAAAGTGACAGCCTACAGAACGGAAAAGATCTTTGCTGAGAGAAGATTAGTAAAACATATTAAGAACTAATAAAACTGGGGTTGGGGGTTTAGCTCAGTGGTAAAGAACTTGCCTAACAAGCACAAGGCCCTAGGTTCAGTCCTCAGCTCTGAGGAAAAAAAAAAAAGAAAGAAAGAAAAAAAGAACTAATAAAACTAACATAAAAAACAAACAAACAGATGGGCGGTGGTGGCCCAAGCCGTTAATCCCAGCACTTGGGAGGCAGAGGCAGGTGGATCTTTGTGAATTCGAGGCCAGCCTGGTCTACAGAGCAAGATCCAGGAAAGGCGCAAAGTTACACAGAGAAACCCTGTCTCAAAACATCAAAAACAAACAAACAAACAAACAAACAAACAAACAAATAATAATTAAAATTGGGTTACTTGGAACTTAGCACAGATTTCTCAAAAGATGAAACACAAATGCTTGAGAAACATTTAAAGAAATCAACATCCCATTGGGGAAATGCCTATAAAAACTACATTGAATGGTTAAACTTTAAAAACAAAACAAGAAACAAAAAAACAAACAACAAACAAAAAGCAAAAACAAAACAAACCAAATAAAAACTTACAGCACAGGCTGGCGAGAATGGAGAATGTAGGGAAAGGGGAACACTTACTTATTCAGTGCTGGTGGGAGTGCAAATTGATACAGCCACTATGAAAATCAGTGTGATAGTTTCTCCAGGAAGCTGGGAACAGATATACCTCAAAATTCAGCTATATTACTCTTGGGCATATTCCCAAAGGACTCTGTATTCTATTACAGAGACACTTGCTCATCCTTGTTCACCAATGCACTATTCAAATATCCAGAAACTGGAACCAGCATAGATGTACATTAACTGATGAATGGACAATGAGAATGTGGTCCATTTATAGAATGGAATACTATTCAGTTGTTAAGAAAAATAAAATTATGAAATGCACAGGTAAATGGATGTAGCTAGTACACATTCATGAGTGCGGTAATATAGACCCCAGAAGACAAATATTGTGTTTTCTCTTGTATGTGTATTTTAGCTTTTAAATCTTTGATATGTGTGCTTCAATCTGAGGTTAGGTACCTAGTAAGGGACTGTGAGGGAGAAGAGGATCTCCTAAGGGAAAGGAAGGAAGTGGTCACTAGCCACTACTGCTGGCAATAGAAAAAAATCAGTTTTCTCCAAAGGAGTCTCATTGGATATATTCACCACCCTCTAGGGAGGCCCCATGCCTAGAAGTGTAGCAGGCCAACAGGAAATGAACTCAATGGTAATTTTGTAGACTTTAGAAAAAATTTCATTTTGCTTTCTTTTGTCATGTGTGTGTGTGTGTTTGTGTGTGTGTGTGTGTGTGTGTGTGTGTGTGTGTGTGTGTGTGTGTTATCAGGCTTTTGCTTTCTTATTTTGATTTCTGTTTTGGGCTTTGTGATGGGGTTTGTGTTCATTTCTTGATTTTTGTTTGTTTCATTCTGAGAATGTCACACACAGAAGAGCACAGGGATTTTTTAAAATGAAACCAGATATTCTTATGAAATCTAAATGAAACACCAGGTTGCTACAAACAATACAAGGGGAAGAATTAAAAAAAGCAAGTCTATAGAGGCAGTACTGAGAGAGAGCACATGGTGGGTAGCATTACAAGTTCTGTTAAGTAAGTTATAAATTATTATAGAAGGATCTATTTAATGATCCTCAGCAAAATAATATGAATGAATCAGTGCTTCAGAAAGGTCTTAGTGGCAAAGTAGAGAATATTCTTAGAGAACCACTCCTAGAGACAGTGCTCAAACCAAGTTGCTGCTCTGGCCATACAGGGAGACAGCAAAGCTTGACGTAGTCTGGAACAGAGAAAGAATTGTGAACAATCAGTCATGAGTGTGGAAATGAAAATACATGAAATCCTCAAGCTAGTTTGTTCAAAAGCTAGCTTTCTCATAAGAGTCACAAATGAGTAGTTTACATTGAATGTAGAAAAACCATTTAAAATTCAACAGCAGCCTCTGTGAGATGGAAAACAAAAATGAACTCCAATCTGGTTTCAGGCACTGCAAAACAAATAACGTTCAACAATTACACCAGCCACAGGAGTTCCCTGGGGGAGGAGCACATCAAAGGCGAAGGTAAGGATTGAAATGCTATGGGTTGGCACACAGGCACACATCCATTTTAAAACTGCTAGACTCCAAAATTCCAATGATTACAACTTCTAAACAGATCTATATCCTGGGTAAAATTTAGAGTGTTAATTTTGAATTCTTAGTGAAAAGGCAGGATGTCTGATGTGCTAACTATAAATCAATGGTAAGCCAAGCTCTGATGTACATACTTAGGAGAGAACATCAGCTCCAGAACCTTAGACAGTCACTCACCACAGAGTCAGTGCTAACCACCCTAACTCACTCCAACGGTGTGATTGCTACCCAGGTTCCTAAGTCAGTGTCTCTAGGTCATTCCTGAGATGAGTATGAATGAAGTAGGAGAATTACAGCATGTTTAGGTCTTCAGTGTGTCACTCAGGTTTGAAGTTTTGCTTCATTGATTCTGTGCCTACAGGACTTGCATGTAAGCTTGCTTTTTCTCCCCTTGTAGCCTTAGGATGAGCATAAAAACTGAAGTTCCCCAGGGTACTAGACTGTGAGTGCCCATTTGTGCTGTTCTGTGATGCGTTCATCTGCCTTCTCAACAGTCCTGCAAATGTATTCTCAGTGCAACTTTTGGCCTGTTCACCATGAGACTGCTTATATCTATACTCAAAGGAAACAAACAAACAAAAACAGAGAAAGCAATTTTAGGGATTTTGCATGAAGAACTCTATAGATGCCAATGATGAGCTCCTATAAAATGAATATTTAATTAGTAAAAAAAAAAGTAAGTGCGTTCCAATAACTAAAATCAAAATACATATTTCTATTGAAACCAGGAACATATATTTGTGTCCTAGTTTGGCTTTTCCCAGAAGTAGGCAGAGATTCAATTATCCAAGTCCAAATTGCATTTAGGAGTAAAGGAGTACTGGTTTGGAGGTGGGGAGTTAAGGCTGAGAGCAAAGGCACAATCCAGTGTCAGTGAGCATGCCCTGCTATCGAAACCTGGGCTGATGCCAGCCAGGAGACTCTGGGAGACAAGGCATCTTATACCCTTGTGATCATTCTGCCAACAGATGCCCTGCTGTGGATTGCCAAGGCAGAGTGTTAAAAGGTGGAGGGTGATGGGTGTGCACTATAGGGGGAAGGTGAGGAGGCACAGTGGCAAATGCAGAGCATTCCAGAATATCTGCATGACACAACAGCATTATTGGGATTGTATGCCAAAATTATCTTCCCAGGATCCCCGTAGGAGTAGGCTGTTTTTCTTTTTACTACTCTCCCTCCCCTTGGTAAACTAAGAATGCAGCACAAAAGCCCCCATGGTATGAATTATTCATTCTATCATAGCCAACATCTAAAGATGCATTTAATTCTTCTAGAAAGAGACTCTTCACTAAGTTTCTTATTGGTGAGATCTCAGCCTCTTCTCTTTAAAGATGATCATCGTTTATTAGCACAAACTCTGCGTGAAATGATGGGTTGCCAGCAAAGATCTGACAGAAGCCAAAATGTATTTACTGGTTGGTGAAAGTTTCCACCAGAAAAGAAAATTACTGACAAGCATACAAAAAGACATAATATATCCAAAACAAGGTAATATAAATAGATACAAATAAATATATTGGAATACATTTTAGTATCCTTTCCTTGGAGAAATGACATATTAAATGTTAAGTGGCTAAGCAAAAGTCTTCTCCCACTACAAAAATTTACAATATACTTGCAAGAAACAGTGAGGAAACAGGAGGAGATTCTTATAGCAAAGGGAACACATGGCTTGGTGTGTGTTTTCAGCTCAGCAAGCTGTGGAAAGGATGAGGGAGGATGGGCAATGGAGTGGATACTCCCAATGGGAAGGATTGGTATAAATTAATCTACTCTTTTTATTTATTGAGTTTTTATTTTTATTTTATTTTATTTTTTTTAGCAGAAGCAGACTTGTCCTTTAATTAGAACAATTGGAGGGCAGCAATCTCCTCTCAGGAGTGGAGACTACATGTCATGGTGCAGCGGTCTTAGGGGTTCTATAGAGTGGGAAAGGGAACCCTTGGGATGGAAGGTTCTTGTGGCCTCAGAGGTGGTATTTTGATCTTATGAGAAGTGTCCCAGATCCTAACAGCACACAGGGGTTACCAGTCAAGGCGTATTTCCTGTCTGGAGTGTCTCATCTCACTTGGAGTCTTTTACGTCATTAACTCTTCATTACAGAACTTGCAGACAGGTTAAAAAAAGAAAGGAAGTGACATATTGTCTCTTTGACTGTTGTCTGCAGAAGTGAGACAATGGAAAGGTGCTTAGGCCCTGGCCCTGGGATCTAAGGCAGAGACAGGTCCAGTTGGCTTCATGCAGCAGGAGGATAGTTTAAACTCCATCAGCTGCGGTGGATCATGTAGTTGCTGCCATCATGTGCTTTGGAAACATTTAATTAGACAGAAGGCTCCAGTGAGTAAGATGAAACCACAGATTAGGGAACCCAGTAGAGGATCTAGCCAGGGTAGCCATTGTCCTAATGTGGGCCTGCTGATGGCACTGATTTGAACCAGGAGGAACTTCTGTCAGTTTAAAAAGCTGGGTATAAATATGATTGTGAGGATAATACGGAGGAAAGGAGTGATTAAGGGATGGATCCAGAGTGGGAGAGAAACAAGTTACATAGGAGGAGTCTTGTCACTGAACTTTTTGTCTGGTCTTTGGGTCTCATCTCATACCAGTTTGAATTTGGCAGGTGGCCAAGTGGCTGTGCGCTGGATCTTTGCCCTCTGTTGAGTTGTATTTTGTTTGTTTGCTTTATTTTTTATTTTTTTGTGGCCCCAGATGGACCCTTTTCTGAGGCACTCTAACTGCTGCCCTTTCTACATCAACCCTTTTACCAGCTATGTAGAAATTAGAGGAGTCTGAGCCCTCAAATCCCCTAAAGCAGTTCAGGTAACCTTTGAAAGGGGGACTAATGGGCCATGCAGCTCATCCCTTTTCTTGCCTTTCTGGACCTCTGGAGATTTTTTTCAGAACTCAGAACTAAAAGTAGGACTGAGGGCTCCTTTTTATCAGTTAATCTCTTTGTTTCATCAGCTCTCAGAAAACATTAAAGAAATTTTATACTTGCTTACCAAAAATCTTTGAGGACCAACTTGGTTTTTGGCTGCGGAAGTACTTCCAAATTAAAGAGAACTCGATCTCCTGACTATTGCTAAGGATGGGATTTGTACCGTCCTCCAGGAATTTGCTCATTTTTTTGTGTGTGAATTCTCTCACATATGTGTGTGCTTTCCTGAATTCATTGAGCCAAAAGTGTTTTCATGACAAATATATTTTCAGCATGGATAAGTTATAAGTCCTTATTATTATAGATGGGTAAATATGTGTTTATTGCAAATATCAAAAGTGACCTTCCTATGTTTAGGCAGAGTTAGAATACATTTTACAAACATCATGAAGAGTACCTCTCCAGAACCACCCCTAAATTCTCTTTGGAGCCAAGTATTTTCTTTTGTTCCCATGACAAAAAGATTCAGAAGGGAGGACAAAGCAACAAAACAAAACCTGGGAACAGAAAGTTCTTGTTAGACATCTCAATACATGCTGTGTACTAACTCATAGTTTTGGAATACCTACTAGGAACAGATCATAGTTGTAATGTCTCCCAGTCCAGATATTTGTCTAAAAACATAAAATTGGAAGACTAGACAAGAATAAAAATCTAACCAGTGACCAAATAAAACTCTTAAGCTTTGGGAAAGCTACTGGAATTATTAATAAGGAGAAAAGCTTAGCAACATTTAGAAATGCATTATTTATTAAGGAGCTGTCAGAGGGGCTCATAAAAGGCAGGCTGTGAGTGAAAAATACGCTTGTTTGGGTTGAGTCTATTACTGCCGACAGGCCTACGATGAGCCGGAAACAATGGGGAGCATCAATCTGACTCTCAGGAAAGCATTTGTTATGACAGCAACTATCGTAGTGATTTTAAGTGAATGAATCACACTATGTGGTAAGAGAATCCAGGAGTAATTAAAGACCAGGGTTTGCTCACAGTCTGAAAAGTAGATCATAGCTCACTCATCTTCAGCACAGTCAGGGGCAAGCTTGTACCACAGACCATCTGACCTTCTTTTGGGAAGAAAGAACGCAACCTACTAGTATTTTTCTAAACCACTATAAAACTTCCTATATGATTTCTCTGAATGGTTTCATCTACAGTAATGATTATTCATAATAATTATAATAATTATTCGATGTACTCAAACTATACTAATGTTGTAGAACATTGTCCTCTGAACAAAGCTGTTGGTACTATCTTCATAAGCTCAGTTGTGATTATTTCCAAGAGACTTTGGACCCTCAAGATCAGGCCTGTTGATTGTCCCTCAGAAGGAAAATTGAGTGGGTTTGTGCCACTCTGGGCCTCCCTCAAAGCTGTATAGAGTTCTGCCTAACTACATGATCTTGTGGTCCTGGGAGATACGAGATTGTATAGAGTGTGAAAAGTTAACTTAAGTGGTAACTCCATTTGTTGAGCTATGGGGAAGTTATCACCTATGCTGAAGTGGGCTTTTTGGTGAGGCAACTGCCTTGAATCACCCATGCTTCTGTAAATGATGCCTCATTCATGCTTTGTCAATAATTGTATCCTGATGTGTCACAGGTGCTCTATGTGGTATGAACAGACATTTGTTTATGGCTATCTGGGAAAAGTTCATTGCAACAATTAAGATGTTTACACTTAATTTGGGAGATAGACTTGAGAGACTGGAACAATATCTATGCCCATTTTACAAAAGGGAGGTGGGGAGTTAAATAACTTTTCCAATGTTATAAACCCAGGAGGTTATAAACCCAAGCTCATATTACAAAATCATTAATCGAGAAAGTGCCCCCACAGGCATGCATCAAGCCAATCTGAGATGGAGGTATTTTTTCTATTGAGGTTGCTTCTTCCCAGATCACCCATGCTTGTGCCACGTTGATGAGAAAGAGAGAGAGAGAGAGAGAGAGAGAGAGAGAGAGAGAGAGAGAGAGAAACTGTCAGCACACATACTGAACACTTTATGGACTGAGTGGTAGTTTCTGCAGTGGTCTTTAGCTTCTTTATATAACTGTTATTTCTGGTGATTTGATGTCCCTATCTATAAAATTAAGATCATTTTAGAGTTGAGGTGAGAATTAACATAGATAAAGAATCTGATGTGATGAAAATAATTTTTAAATGTAAATTACTTTCTCTTTGATTGAAGAAAATTGACTATCTGAAGCTTTTTGGGCCAACCAATTGGGATCCAAGAATTGACATGATCTTAAAACCTTATCTGAAAAGCAGTTTCCGGGCTGCCCTTGCAAAGCACAGTTTTACGCCTTGGCATTTGAAAATGTTAAGTTAATGGCTGATCAATTCTATGAATTACCATCTTTGGAGGTGGTGCTAATCAATGAGAGACTTGGCAGGGTGGCCTAATGAAAGCATTATTTGACGTTGAAGAAGATGTGATAATAATGGCTTGGTATTTGTGATTTTTACTCATTTATCATGTCATTACCAAAGCAAACCTAATAGCTCTAATTGAGCTCTTTGGTGCTATGACTTCTAACAGGCTGATGGTAATCATGTTATTACAAAGATTATGTTAATAACAAGACTGGGCATTTTAGAAAATTTAATTATTATTGGTATTAACCCTCTTTACCAATAATAATTAAACAGTGACTATCTCCATGTATCACTAGAGAAAGTAGGGGGAAGGGCCAGGACTTTATGAAGGAAAAGATGGGTGGTACTATCTATAGAAAGAGAAGAAGGTTTTAAACAAAGCTAAATGAATTAGAGTCCAAAGAAAGAAACAGAGAGAAGGGGAAGACAGTCCCTGTGATTAGAATAGTGGAATGTATTTGAAGTACCACAATGCAATCATTCAGATACAAGTGGGTCAGTTTAGCTAGATCAAGACAGAATATACCCACGGTAAGAACATGACCAGAAGAATATTGAGGATCTTTTTTTTCTAAGATCAAAACATAAGAATAAAGATAGAAGAGAAGATTGTAAGTAACAATGACAGATTCCAGCCAAAGAATTTGCATCAGATATGTGTAGTAGAGATAAAGACAGGGATGGGAGAAAATGTCAGGAAATGCAGAGGGAGATGGTAATTAATAGATGAGGAAGAGAGACAGAAAGAGAGAGCAGGGACTTTAAAAAGACATAAGAGAAAATACAGGACATTACTTTGACTCAATCTCAATGGTGACAGATACTAATTTGAGCATGGAATAGATCTGAAAAGGAGTAAAGCATGTTTCTCATTGACTGTGTAATATGGTTCTTGGTCTTATCTTCATAACACAGTCATGTAAAACTGACAGTCATGCCAAAGTGACAGAGGCATTCTCCTGTGGCTTTAAGTGTGGCATGCTAACACAGTGAAAGCCATTACACATATTTAAATTGGTGTCAATCTGAGCCAAAAGTCAACAAGAATAAATATGACATGAGGGAAGTGTGAACTTCATCATTTTATAAATGATAGATATCAGCACTTTCCTTCAAGATATGAACTATAATAATAATAATTTGCATGCACTTGTCAGGGTTGGAGGACCTATAGTTCCAAATAAATTTAGCTTAAAATCTTCAGTTTTTTATGTTGTTTAAAGACATTATATGTCATAAAGGAATTTAATAAGCACCTCTAAAATGAAACATTGTTTGCCTAAGTGCTGTACTGACCATCACTGTTCTTATTAATACACATGATAGAAAGAATAAATTTACATGTTTGTGACTATGAGCATCAAATGAAGAGAGCACATTCAAGCAGCAAGTCAGGCTAAAGAATGTCATACATTAAACTTATTAAATTTAGAGCAGAAAAAAAGCCAGCAAAGTACAAAAGTACATATGTGGTAGCGTCTGACTTGGCAATCTTATGGAAAAGCATGACTTTCTAATTCCTCAAGCTCCATATAAGTAAAATTTGAAAGCAGGGATTTCTACCAACATCTGAAATGATCAGATCCTATCTAATTAATCACGATTCATTCTGGTTAACACATTTAAAAAGTAAAGTGATGAAATGAGTTCATGCATAAAGAGTCAATGCTTAAGAGCAAGCGCAGAACAGAGACTTCAAGAGCCTAAAACTGCGTAGAAAGTTCGAAAGAAAGCACCATGTATTCTAATAAAGTCAAAGGCCCCACACTGCAGTTGTCTATTGGTTTCTTTAAAGGAAATGACATAAATGAAGGATTGGACTACCAGTTCAGGGTTTGAAATTGTAAAGGGCTGCTTTTCATTTAGAATTTCACAGGCATTGTGGTGACTGTAAATGAGATGCCAGTCACTGTCTTAGACATAGTTGAGGCTATTGGAAATTGATCCTAAGAACTTAAGCTCTAAGTTTCCTAATTCTGTAAATTTATGATTCTATGCATAAATGTAGGACATTAAGATTAGTGATGTTCTTGTTTGGTGTGTAAACTGCAGCCCACTGGCCAGTTCATTCTCATCTACCCTCTAAGAGTCTGATAGCTATTCATACATTTGCATAAAGATTACACAGATGTCATGATAACAGAAAAAATATGAACTCAGTCAGCATAAACTGTTCTATTGAAATATCAGGCCTACCTTTAATGACTTTACTTAGTTATGAAAATGAATGTTTTTGTTTGCCCATTGTAAAATTATTTCAGTCAATTTGTTTTTCTTTTGTTTGCTATGATTTATCCCTGTTTCTAGCTCTATGCTGCCTAAATTAACTGGCCATTAGAATTCAAAATGAGAAAAACGTGTTTATCTTCTGAGAAAATTGTGTAGATAGTGAAGAATTGAGTCTGGTTCTGTGGTCCTTCGCCAACCGAAGTTAAAATGTCCTGTGATTTTCTATTTAAGGACTTAATGCTTTTCAGATAAAGTGATTACAAAGTTTTGTGTGTTTAATTAATTTACAGCTAAATTACTACAAGCCATTCTCTTTTCAGTGAATGGAGATAACTAACATTAAAACAGAGGGAAGACTTTCTTTTTGATCATTAGACAAGAAAGAGACCAATGAGGGTATTGATTTTAATTTCATCATTTTAAAGCTAAAGAAATGAAACCTGAATGAGTTATATAACTTATCTAAAGTGCTAACATTAACCAGCTGAAGAGCCAGAACTCAAATATCTGTCTTCTAAATCTAACACCATTGTTCTTTGTCCTCATTGATAACATCCCTGTGCTATGGTAATTTTCAAATTCTTTTCAACTGAAAGATAACTAATGAGGAAACTGAGACTTCAAGATTTTAAACATAAGCCAAATTGGGTTCAAAATGTCTGTATAAGTCAAATCACTTGGCTTCTTAATTTTGTCTTGTGTCACGAACCAGCACAGGGATGCAAACTCATGTACCTATCTACCCTCACCACATACCGAATTGAATGTATTATTTGAATCTCAATATGCCAAAATTGGAACCTCAATTTCTCCAACCATTCTTTGGATCTTAATTCTGAATATTAGATGTAAGCATATAATCTGGTAAAACCACAGAAACCAGGAAAGTAAAACGGGCTATGGCAGGGGAGGAGCTATAGAGAGAGGGAGGTAGTAGGGTGGATGATGGACACAGGTGCTATGAAAGAGGAAATGTGAGAAATTGAGGGGGAGGGCTTTAACTGGGAAGGGTAAGAGGGAGAGAGCAATACAGAGAAAGAATTAGGGGGTAGAGATAAATAACACTAAAGATGTTTAAAAAAGCTGTAGGTAAACATATTTTATGTTCATATTAAAATAAACATATAATATATAAGTATATATACATGCATATGTTAAGTGAAGTTATGCCACTTGGGGTGATAATGCTCCCCAAAAGAACCATAGACCATCTAACAAAAACCTCAGTGCCACACATGGAAAAATCTCCCTCTGAGTAGTTTGTAACACTAATTCTAAACAGTCTTTTAATAAAAATACTCAGAGCTAGATACTGGGGTAAATGCTGAAAGATCAGAGAGACAAAGAAACAAGTCACTGTCACGTTTTACCTCTAGGACTCCCCAGCCTGAAAAGGTCCTAATTTCTGTCTCCTCACGCCTTATATACCTTTCTCTGCCCAGCCATCACTTCCTTCCTAGTGCTGGGATTAAAGGTGTGTGTGTTTCCCAAGCAAAGGCATGAGATCTCAAGTGCTAGGATTAAAGATGTGTGACTCCCAAGTACTGGGATTAAAAATGTGCGCCACCACTGCTTGGCTCTGTTTCTCTCCTAGACTGAATCAATCTCGTGTAGTCCAGAGGGATCTCTGCTTCTCCAGTGTTAGGATTGAAGGTGTGTGCCACCACTGCCTGGCCTCTATGTTTAATTTAGTGGCTTGTTTTGTCCTCTGATCTTCAGGCAAATTTTATTAGGGTACACAATATATCACCACAGTGGTTGGTCAGGGGAGTCTAAGAGACGACCAGAACAATAAAGGCTAATGTCCTTGCCTTTGCTTGCCTCCTCAAAAATTTCTGTTGTTATTTTTGTAAAATTCATTTATTTTAAACCATCAAGAAAGTTGTGCCAGAGAAGTAAAATGCCTATTAGACAAGCAAGCAATAGCCACCTTCTTGTCTTCTTCCCATTTTCAAAGTGTAATTTATATTATTACCTCTTAAGGGTGAACCTGCTGCCCTCAAACCTGCTGTCATTTCTCCAAGAAGAGCTGTCCTTGACAAGGGATTTGGCCCTGGGCCCTGGCCTCTGGCCAGCCTTCTGCTTATGTTCTGGGACCTGCCGGGTGATGTATTGTTTCCACGTTCAGCATTGTTTAATGTTCATACACCAAACACTAATTGAGGCTTCCAGGAGATGATTCTCCAGCCTTTCTCTGTGCCAGTGCTGGGCCCAATCTGTTCAAGGCCCCTGGGAAACCATCCATCCAAATGCAAGGATGCCTGATCCACAGTCTGCCTGGAAAATTAGATGCCCCCAGAAGCTACTTGGCCTTGGAATGTTTGGTCTTGAAAGTCCACATTTTAGAGGAAGTCCATCTGTCAATGAAAAGATTCAGGCATTTAAAAAATTCTCCTAAGTGGCTGCTGTTTCACCATACAGAACAGATTTTAGAATCAAAACAGCCAGTGTGTCCAGGTTAATGTTCTTCATTGTTGCACCTATGACAAGGACCACAATGAGTATCTATTGAGGAAATGGATAACACAGATACTACTACCATTTTCTGTCTACAATCAGTTTTCTAAAACATTTTTTTTCACATAGCACCTTTCCATTGTCAAACCTTGGGAGGTGAGGTTCACCAAATGTTCTTCATATCAACTTCATCTTGATCACTTGTAAAGCGAAGAAATGGCAGACATGGGGCTTTTGTTAAAATTCCACAACTAGGGGCTAGAGAGATGGCTCAGCAGTTAAGACTGCATATTGCTCTTGCAAATAACTCGAGTTCAATTTCCAGTCCCCATTTTAGGAGGCTTACAACTGCTTGTAACTCCAGCTGCAAGGGAATTAGAGGCCTCTGTCCCTCTACAAGCACATGTACTAGTGTGTGAACACACACACACACACACACACACACACACACACACACACTAAAAAACTCCACAATTAAAAGTGATAAGAAAATATTTTTTTTAAATTCCACAACTACATGTATCCTGCCTAATACACTCCCTAAAAAAATGTGTTGTTGATGCTGACATTATTAAGATATATTTGATATTATTAAGATCTATATTTGATATAGATAAAATTAACATATTCTATTTTGAGAGAAAAGGTGATCTGTCTACGTGCAGGTTACAGTTGAACCTACAAGGACAAAACTATGTTCAGTACAATTGATCAGTGAAAGTAACTCACTTCTTAATCGCAAAGCAAGAGTAGATTTGTAGGTTCAAGCATGCTTCTGCAATTTCTCCAGAAATGACAGTCTGCACATTGCTACACTTAACATGAATGCTCTCTGTGTCTGAAGTTCACTATAATTTAAATTCCATACTTTAATTAAAAAAATACACCCACAAATGTAATGTAATGTTCTGCTGTATTCAACAGTACTATTGACCAGCACAACCTTTTTGTTCCTATTATGTGTTTAGGGTATTGATTAATGGGTTCATCCATTGATAGCTATTTGAGGCTTATAACATTTTGAGAGTTTATCATTTGGGGCCTATTGCCAATATTTATACACCATGGAAATCAGTCTGGCCAATGTTCCAGCATTGTCCACCAGAAACTCCATCATACTAAGTGCTCTGAATGTCAGACATTAATTTAAGGAGAGATGAAAAATGTAGACCCTGACTTTTGTAGCTATTACTCATTATCAGAATACAACAAATAATCTCATGGAGCATAAAATTAAATCTTCTAATTAAAAATGATCCTATAATTTATTAATGCTTAAAAGAGGCAAAGTCTTTTAGTGGTATTTAAATGGATTCATGATGAGGGTCATACACTATTAAAAAAAACCCATGGAGAATATTTTATTACAGAATTTTATGTTAAAGGAAAGCTCCCTTCTACCTCTACCTCATTTGGTTCACAGAATATTTTATTCTGACACTGCTTAAGATCTTAACTCATAGGAAAGATAGACCACTTGCCTTATTTCATTTTTAAATTGTGGTAATTTGGTGTATTTCACACATGTATGATAGAATTAGAAATTCACTCAAGATGAATCTGAGTTGGTAAAGAGCCTCATGCTCTACACAAACTAAAGATATTCATGAACATCCCTATTAAGCCTGTTCACATAGCAAGGTACAAAGAGAAAAACCACTATCTACAAAATCTGATGTGGTAATTATCTGCACTGAATGATCTTCCCCATCTGTCCATCCAAGTTGAGTCTAAAATACAAATGTGAGGAAGAGTAAAATATGAAGTACTACAATATATAGATAATTAGTTCATAAGATTAATTTCTTCTGTTTTAGGAAGACCAATGTATTTCATGAGAGCAACAAGTGTCTTTGGGGAATCAGGAGACAGTTTTGTTTTTTTTTTTTAAGAGAGAGAGATATAAACATGTTTAAGTAAATTCTATATAGCAGCTAATTCTCAAGGAGGTCAGTGAAGCCAGAGTATAGAAGGTTCATTGTTTACCACTAGACAGCTGTATTACACTAGACAGATGGAAAATTTACTTCCTGAGATGTTACAGCTCCTATGTTAAAAATCTTAAAACAAAGATCTCTAGATTTTTTTCAACTTTTTTTATGCGCGCGCGCGTGCGCGTGTGTGTGTGTGTGTGTGTGTGTGTGTGTGTGTGTGTGTGTGTATACACGCCACAGTACACACGTATAGTAAGTAGACAATTTGTAATAGTCTGTTCTCTCCTTCTACCAGTTGGTTCTCAGAAATCTACCTCAGGTCATCAGGCTTAGTGGTAGGCACCTTTACCTGATGAGCCATCACACTAGTTGGATCTTCAGTTTTATTTCATTTTAAAGTGTATTCCAGTTAGAGGCTAGTATCAAACTGAATTATTTCTTATCTATGAAGAGTGACAGGCTATTTGATTCAAATTTGCTTTCATCAGGAAACACCACTCCATTCAAAGAAAATGACAGGGAAACTGGTTTTAAAAAAAGTTTATATAAGACACGGGGATCGCCCAATGACGGAGAAATGGATGAGATCTACATGAACAGCCTGGACGTGAGTGGGGGTAATGAAGGGCGACCGTCGAGGGAAAGAGAGCTTGGGGGAGCGGGAGATCCCAGCTGGATCAAGAACAGAGAGGGAGAACAAGGAATAGGAGACCATGGTAAATGAAGACCACATAAGAATAGGAAGAAGCAAAATGCTAGAGAGGCCCACAGAAATCCACAAAGATGTCCCCACAATAGACTACTGGCAATGGTTGAGAGACAGCCCGAACTGACCTACTCTGGTGATAGGATGGCCAAACACCCTAATTGTCATGCTAGAAACCCATCCAATGACTGAGGGAAACGGATGCAGAGATCTACCGCCAGGCCCTGGGTGGAGCTCTGGGAGTTCAATTGGTAAGAAAGAGGAGGGTTTATATGAGCAAGAATTGTTGAGACCAAGGTTGGATAAAGCACAGGGACAAATAGCCAAACGAATGGAAACATGAACTATGAACCAATGGCTGAGGGGGCCCCAACTGGATCAGGCCCTCTGAATAGGTGAGACAGTTGATTGGCTTGATCTGTTTGGGAGGCATCCAGGCAGTGGGACCAGGTCTTGTGCTCATTGCATGAGTTGGCTGTTTGAAACCTGGGGCTTATGCAGGGATGCTTGGCTCAGCCTGGGAGGAGGGGACTGGACCTGCCTGGACTGAGTCTACCAGGTTGATCTCAATCCTCGGGGGAGTCTTTGCCCTGGAGGAGATGGGAATGGGCAGTGGGCTGGGGGGAAGGTGGGGGGGGGGGAGAACAAGGGAATCCATGGCTGATATGTAGAATTAAATTAAATTGTAAAATAAAATAATAATAAAAAAAAAGGAAAGACTAAAAAAAAAAAGTTTATATGAGACCCTCCCTACCACCTTTCCAGTTAATGACTTCCTCTTCCCTAATTATTATTTGTTACACACATACAAATTGCAGAGTCCATTTAGTGTTGTTTATATGTATTTATGTTTAGGGATGACCCCTTGAGATTAGATAAACTATCAGGAGTCTCATCATTGGAGAAGACTGATTCTCTCTCTCTCTGTTAGTAGCCATTAATTGCTGGTAGATCTTCATTTAGTGGAAAATGTCATGAGATTTCTTCCATATATGTTGAGATATCAGCTGGTGTTGTCACTGTACAGGTCTTATTTAGGTTTCTTTGTTGCAAAGATTTCAAGTATAGAAGACAGTCTCATAGGAGATATTCATCCCACCTCTCCTGTCATGTACCGTCCAGGCATACTTGTCCTTTTTACTGGGGCAGAACTCAAGAATATGAATGTCCAAGAGTTATAGTTAATCATTGAAGAAGGCCCCGGAAACCATCCTTTGCAAACACAAACCTTATAGTCACTTCTTCCCTTCAAAGCATGTTAAGAAATTTCATTCAGGAATTATCTTTCTTAGAACAAAGGGAAACACCTCTTGACTTTGGTTCTAACAAGTTTTCTTTGCTTTTTGTTTTGTTTTGTTTGATGCAAACCCTGAGGCATCAACAACAAAAGCAAATATAGGTCTCCAGACAAACAGGATTGCTTCAAACACTGCAGAGGAAATACTTAAAATATTTTTTTAAAAAAACCTATGGAATGGGAGAATTTATTTGTAGGTGGCATCCACTTGTGTTTCCAGTACTTTAAAGGTTGTAGCAGGAAAATGACAAGCTTGGAGGTACCCATGACTACTTAGCAAAACTTTATAGCCAGCCCACAAAACCTAGGGTAAGGATGTAGTTCAATAATGGAGTATTTGCCTAGCATGTGTAAATCTCTAGATGTGATATCCAGCACTACAAAAACGCTAACCACACAGCTGATAAGGGATTAATATTAAAAATATGTAAGAGACTCACCATTACTTAATAATAACAAAAAAAGTGATAGATTTAAAAATGTATGAGGACCTGATGACGTTTCACAAAAGAAGACCAAAAGATTAATTCAAAAATATCTGAAGTCTCTAATTATCAGAAAAATACAAGTCTGAACACCAAGAAGCCACCACATCATTCTTCCTATATACTATTGTCAGATGGCTATCATCAAAATGACAGATCATAGCAAACATTGTTGAGAATGGGGAGAAAAGAGAACCCTTGTACACTGTTGACTGGCACATGTATCAGTTTAGCTATCCCAGCGAAACAGAATGTCGGTTCCTCAAAGAATTAAAGATGAAACCATCATATGATCAACTATGCTACTCTTGGTGTATTTTGGAAGAAAATGGACTTGGTATTAAGAAATAGTTGTATTGCTATTGAAGTTGTTAAGGACTGATACATAAAAATGTTAATACATTATATATTAATGTAATATAATATATCATAGATTGTAATAGAATGGTATTCACATGTGAACCTGGGGCCATTGTGCTAAGCAAACTAAGCCACATGGCCTTACTTACATGTGGAATGTAGCTGAAGTTTTCCTATGTCCTGGCCTGCCAGTAGTTGGGACAAATCTCTCCCACTCATGTCCCCCAAGTAAACACACAGAGACTTATATTACTTATAAACTGTATGGCCACGGCAGGTTTCTTGCTATCTGTTCTTATATCTTAAATTAACCCATTTCTATAAATCGATACCTTGCCACGTGGCTCGTGGCTTACCGGTATCTTACATCATGCTTCTCCTCGTGGCAGCTGACAGCGTCTCCTCACTCAGCCTGCTTCTCCCCAGCCTTCTCCTCTCTCCTGTCCCGCCTACACTATACTTCCTGCCTGGTTACTGGCCACTCAGCATTTTATTTACCAATCAATCATAGCAACAGTGAAATTAAAACAGATTTGTAGAAACAGAGGAGAATAGTGGTTTTTAGTAACATTAACAGACTAGCGAAGTGCTGCCTGAGGGGACAAAGGTATAGTTCTGCAAGGAAGAGCAAATGCTGGGGCCTCTGTGCAGCATGGTGACTACAGTTAGTACTCCACACTTGAAGTGTGCTAAGAGCCCATCTTAGCTGCTCCCATCACATGGAATGCTAACTGTGTGAAGTGAGAATGTGAATTAGTTGGGTAGTTGTCATTGTTTCATCCCCTATGTCTGTATATTGCATATGTGCATTTAAAAACAGGCTATAGACTTTAGTTTTTATTTGTCAGTTATACTTATGAACCTAAGAAATGGAACTCCTTTTCTGTCTGATAAAAATCATTTTCCTTTTTTCTTCCAATTTAGTTAATTCAAAAATATAATGTTACTTATAATAAACATACCACTTTCAGTTTTTGCAATTAAGTTACTTTTGGGTGACGATGAAATGTATCATGGCAGAGGAAAGGTAACCACATAGTTAAAAATGTATCACTTCCAGAGTTCTAGAAGTGGGGTGCCGTATGAAATACACAGAGATGAGTTCCAATGTGAGGGGCACGTTAAGTATTTTAGAGTGGGTATATTAAAGGGAAATTTCTATTACTTTTCCTCCTTTTCTTTTTCTTAAAAGTTTGTTTCTACCAGGTCAGGATTCAGGCAAGAGGAACATTAATGAGGAGCTCTCTGAAAGTGTCTACAGGCATATGAAATGCTTTTCTTAATTAGTATTTTTTCTCAATTGTAATTAACTGACTTCTTATGGAAATGATTATTCCAGGACTGTCTTTGTTTTAAAACAAAAGGACTAGGTAAATTGTGACGATTTTGCCCCATCGGCCAAGGTTTGAAACAAGCAAACGTTAAATGTTTGATGAACGAAGAAATGAAGACGTGAGCATGCCGTTGGCAGCTGTTTGGTTAAGGATTAGGAATCTGATGAGCTCAGAACTAAGGACACATTGCTGAATGTAGCATAGAAATGCACGAAGCACTCTTTACAATCTGGAATAGGAACTCGAGTCAAGAAGACATGAGCACATGCACCAAGAACAGGTCCCAGCTCCACTGCCTGGGGGCCTCCCAAACAGTTCAAGCTAATCAACTGTCTCACTTATGGGGGGGGGGGGGGGCTGGGAGGTGGGAGGAGGGAGGATGGGGGAATCTGTGGCTGATATGTGAAATTAAGTTAATTATAAAATAAAAATATTTAAGAAAAGAAAAAGAAGACATGAGCACAGGTCAATGTATGTAACATAGGCTTTCTTGGCATTAAAAACAAAACTCTTCACCTGTAGACAACAGGGATGAGGACGTATTTCATAAACAACTGGAAACAATGCATAATACTAGTGTAGAAGCAAAATGACTTGAGTTAAAGCCAGGAAATACGGGTTCTATCACAGTCTGATATTCATTAGCTGAGGGACTTCAAACAAGTCATTTTCTTTTTATCACGGGAACCTGCTTTTCTCCATTTAGGCCATGAACAGTAGAGTATTTATAAGTTCTCTACTGTTTACTCTAGTACTTAAATACTGCAATACCACCTATAAATATTGGTGGAATTATTAAGGCCACTCCACGTAGTTAAAAGGGAGGTTCATTTTGTGGGGTAACTTACAAGTGAAGGGATAGGTTGCAGGGTCTGGAAAGGTGTAGCGCAGTCCGGCAGTGTTCTCTGGAGAACTCTGCTCAGTCTACCTTCAGCATCCTGGGTCCAGGAACCAAAAGAACTGGCCCGTCCAGATCTCGGGTCTTCAGGGTCCTCTCTCAGCCCTGCCTTGTAGGCGTGACAGTTACCGAAGCTTCATTGGGGGTTGGAACTTCCAGATCAAAGCTGGAATGGCTACCCACTACATATAAATAATAAATATTTTGGAATCAATATTATATCAAGATGTATCAGTGAGTTTTTGTTACAAATAATAAAAACAATTTGGAAGATAATTCAGCCATTTTTCCTCACGTCTCTACAGGTGAAGAAGACTTGGGTAGTTTTGCTATAGACTGGCATATCAGATTTTATGCAAACATCATTCATGAGTGCTCTGCAGGCTAGCTCACCAGATCAGGGTCATATGACTGTAGCTCAGACATGCTAGTTTACATGTGTGTAGTGCTCCAATCCCAGCAGATCATCTTCATACAGTTGGGCACCAGAGGTCCAAGAACAGGAAGTGGGTAAACCCATTGAAAAAAGACACTTGTCAAATCCGTGTCACCTCTTCTTCCAGCTTACTGGCCAAATAAGTCATATGGGCAAGCTCTGAGTCAGTACAGAAAGAGATAGAGCATGTCTCAAGACATGGATGGCAACATTGCCACAGAAATGGGATCTTGTGTAATAAGGAACAGTAGAAATGAGACCAAACGACTTATCATGAATAAGACAGGCAAGGTTCTTACATTGAGATCTCAAATCGAGGCACCGATCAGAGCAGAAGGGAACGTGCACTGGCCAGAGGTATCCAGGGTGACGATGGCTTGTGCAGATTTTATGGACACATGAGCTAAAATTTGGGAATTTGTCCATCAGTCAAGGACATGGCAAAAGGAGTTTCTCTTCATGTGTAAAGGTATTTTACCTTATACTTGGTATGGTAGCAAGCAGTTAGAATTGAGAACTTTTAAATCCCTCCAGTTATTCATCTTGCATAAATGTCTTGATCAAATGAGTTCTCAGTGCTTAGAGTGGTGAGAAATTACAAGGATGTAGCAGAAGGAACGTGCTCAAGCTCAGAGACAATAGAACAACTTGACACTGTTGGTCTTGATAGACTATCCTCAGATGATCAACATGCCCATATAAAAAGCCAAGTACAGTCTAACTCAAAGATTAAGACAAGAAAGAAGCAGATACCAAATGACTTTGAACATCTCAAGGCTTTTATTCATTTTAATCATCCATCTATGGTGAAAAAACTGGTAAAGACCAATTTTAGAAAAAGCTGCCTTCAGGTTTCTGTGGAGTGGTATACAGAATCATGGTCTTAACTTGAGCATCTTAGCTCACTTGTGTGAGTGCTCATTCAGGAGCAGACAAGCCTGAACAGGAAGTGTTCATCTTACAGCAAAGCAAGTGGGCATTGAATAAGAGCTCTCTCCTTTGTGTGGCTTCCAAAATGAGTGATTTTTTTTTCACTGAATTAAGAACAAATGCTGTGGGTTTTTTAGGATAGCTTGTCTGTTATCTGAGTCAAGCATGGGGTTTGTCAGGAGTGATGTGACTACATCTGGAATGAGCTACAATCCAGAAATGGAAGGCACACCTGTGAGAGATTGTTTTCACTTGTGTGAATCCACTTCCAGTCTGGACCTTTGAGATAGAAAGACACACACCTTTGATCTGGATCTTGAGGAGGGAAGATGCACCATTAATCTGAGCCACACCTTTGGCTATAACCGTATAAGGACATGGAAGAAGAAAGCTTGTGCTCTTTGCCTGCTTGCTCTTGCCTTGGTAGCTAGTCCATTCCTTTACTGGTATAGTAGCCTACTTCTTCAGAATTCCAGCATCTACTGAAAACTAGCTGAGACATCCAGCCTTGTGGACTGAACAACTCCTGGATTTGGGGACTTTCTGTTATAGCCCACCATTGTTGGAATATATATATATATATATATATATATATATATATATATATATATTCTCTGCTACTCTAGAGAACCCTGACTAATACAAGAAGCACCTTCAAGGATGATGATTTTCTTTGGTAGTAATTACCCTTTGTATTTGTTGGTGCTTTGTATTAAAATCTCTAACCCTACTAGTCCTGTCTTAGTTTAGTGACAAGGATATCCCCCCATCATGGCCTTGGTCCAATCTGGTGTTTATGATGAAGTTGTAAAATATAACAAGAGCAGGGCCAGAAGAAGGCTTGCATCATGTTTTTAGCAAGTAGCAGGTTAGAGGCCTTGTACTTACCTCTTATGTTCTTTTATGTTCTTGAGATACCTTTTTTTCTTTTTGATTTTTTTTTGAGACATGGTTTCTTTGTGTAGACCTGGCTGCCGTGGAACTCATTCTGTAGACCAAGCTGTCCTCAAACTCACAGAGATCTGCCTGCCCCTGCCTCCCTAGTGCTGGGATTAAAGGGGTGCACCACCACTGCCTGGCCTTGGGATAGTGTTTACTAGTTTCAAATCCATGACAATAACAGTATTATACATTATTATTATTATTATTCAAAACAATATATGGAATTTTATCAATGTCCTATGGTGATATTTTGTTTGTGATCTAACAAATAAAGCTTGCCTGAAGGTCA
>CABHPP010000133.1:10545-40186 GCA_902168425.1 Peromyscus attwateri | reverse complement strand
GCTAGGACCAACACAAAGCCAGATGTGGTAGCATCTGTAATCATAGGGGCTCCTCTGACAAGATGCAGGGGAAGAGGAAAGAAAAGAGCATCTCCAGATGTTCAAGGCCAGACAGCCTGCTGATTGCTGAAGTGAAAACAATATCCTGCCTCCAATAAGGTGTAAGGGAAAGACAAGCCTGCATTGTCCTTTGACATCCACATGTATAGCTTGGCATGTGCGTGCCTGTACTCACACACTCCTCATGCATGTACAGACATACATATATACATATTATTTTAAAATAATTAGATATCTTTAAAAATTTGAAAATATTTTAAAATAATTGAATCTATACTGAGCACTTGAAAATATAAAAGACAGAGCGCCTTTAATAGATTCATTAATATTTTGATTCAGGATCATCAATACTGAGAGTGTTACTTTGTAGAAATATGTAATACAAAATAGCAGTACATTTAGCACCGTTTCAGATATCGTTAGAATGTCTGTCCTAATTCCCAACTAATATTCATTAAGTGATTTTCTTTAGGAATCTCACCTCTGCTCCTCAATTAGCAAATTTTAAACTCTACCATTCTAATATGATGCAATCCAAAAATATACCGATGTGATACTTATGTGCTGAAGAATTATGCAAGAAAATCTTAAGTCTTTGTTTTCCATAATTAAAGCGTTGTGTTTTCACAACAGCAGAAAACTTCCCATGTTCAGTAAAAGCACTGCAGTTCATACCATGTGAGTCCTGCAGCTGAGCTGGTGCATTTCAAGCAGCATTCCCTGGCACTGCGTGGCATGGCAGCATGCATACTGCAAACTGCACGTGTGTGCTCAGAACCAGCACTGCAGTGAAGCCCCAACAATGCAACATGAGCAAACACTGCCTGAAATGCCTGGATTTGTCACGCAATTGTTTTTAATTAATGTTTGGTCATTGCATTTTTTTGTTACAGTTATGAAGTAGCAATGAAATAATTTTTCTGTATTTTTTTTCTTTATTTTATTTTACATGCCAACCACAGTTCCCCCCCTCCTCTCCTGTCGTCCCCTCCCCCCACCTCCCTTCTTCCTACCCCCATCCACTCCTCCTTCCCCTCCATTCAGAGAGGGTAAGATCTCCCTTGGGAATCCACAAAGCATGGCATATCAAGTTGAGGCAGGCCCAAGCTCCTCCACCCTGCATCAAGGCTGAACAAGGCATCCCACCATAGGGAATAGGTTCCAAAGAGCCAGCTCATGCATCAGGGACATGTCCTGGTCCAACTGCTAGGGGCCCCACAAAAGAGCAAGCTATACAACTATCACCCAGATACAGGGGGTCTAGGTCAGTCCCATGCCAGCTCCCTAGCTATCTGTCCAGAGTCCATGAGCTCCCACAAGCTCAGGTCAGATGTCTCTGTGGGATTTCCCATCATGATCTTGTCCCTCCTTTCTCATATAATCCCTCTTCCTTCTCTTCAACTGTACTCCTGGAGCTCAGCCCAGTGCTTGGCTGTGGATGTCTGTATCTGCTTCCATCAGTTACTGGATGAAGGTTCTATGATGACAAATAGGGTAGTCACCAATCTGATTACAGGGGAAGAAGGCCAGTTCAGGCAACCTCTCCATTATTGCTAGGAGTCTTAGCTGGAGTCATCCTTGTCGTTTCCTGGGAGTTTCACTGGCACCAGGTTTCTCCCTAATCCCTCAATGGCCCCCTCTAATCAAGATATCACCTTTATTGCTCTCCCCCTCTATTCCACCTCCAACTTGACCATCCTGATCCCTCATGTTCCCATACCCCCATCCATTTCTCTCTGTTCTCCCCCTTCCCTGCCCCTAGTTTACCCAGGACATCTCATCAATTTCCTCTTCCCAGGAAGATCCATGCATCCCTCTTAGGGTCCTCCTTGCTACCTAGCTTCTCTGGGGCTAAGGACTGTAGTCTGGTTATCCTTTGCTTTACATCTAATATCCACTTATGAGTGAGTACATACTGTGTTTCTCCTTCTGGGTCTAGGTTACCTCATTCAGAATAATTTTTTCTAGTTCCATCCTTTTGCCTGCAAATTTCATGATGTCATTTTTTTCCACTGAGTAATATTCCATTGTGTAGATATACCACATTTTCTTTATCCATTCTTCAGTTGAGGGACATCATTTCACATTCTTAAGCATTTTACCATTATCAGATATTGCTGACCCTACACCCAATCACAAAATCCTATATAGAGTTGGGACCAATAATTTTAAAAGCTTTATTGTATAGTGTTTATAAACCATAACTCCACCAGTACATAAAGGTGATAATAACTACGCTTAGATTCCAGAGTGGAGAATTAATGGAAAAGCATCTGGAAGACTTAAGAGTGTCACTGGTTTATAGTGACTTATAAATGTTGTGTATTTTCCCAAGGCCAATGTAGTAGCAATTAAGATATGCCTACCTCAAATAATATTTCATTACTTTTGGAGTTTACCTTTAACCTGGGTGATATATTATGAACAAGGAAGAGATGCATAGATGAAAGGATGGATGGATGGATGGATGGATGGATGGATGGATGGATGGATGGATGGAAGGAAGGAAGGAAGGATGGATGGTGAGTAAGCAGACAGATTGAAAGATACATAAATTGTCACCAGGAGCTAATCAGGGTAATGAATTATAAAAAGATTTGCATTCAAAAACTACAGCATTAGGGTAAACTCTCAGATTGAATGTCCTACAGGCTGGGACTTCTGGCACTTTGGAGGTTAAAGTCTTTTACCAGAGTTCCTGTCTTGGAGATAGCCATGGCTGCAGAAAGTACTTTAACCAAAGGCCATTAGACCCTTACAGGGTCAGTCTGAATTGGTAATTGATTATTGTCAATATACAAGTCCCAAGCCCAACCCTGAAGGCCTACTTTTAATGTACTGCCATGTAATGTTTCCCATGTCCATTCTTGCTTTTAGTCTGTCTCACAGGTGTTGATCATGCAGGTATATAATCACAGACAAGATTTAGAGAAATTAATACTTCACTATACCAAGGACAGTTCAGCATTCTCTGCATGTGGCAAAGAGGAACATAAAGATTGCAATCTATTTTTACTTGAATGTTACTGTTTTAATTCATATTAGGCTCCCAACCTTTTACTATTAGAGCTTTGTACCATTCACACAAATTCAAACCTAGTTACAAAAAGCAGATATATGTCATGTTGTTATTATGAAAAATGGTTTTGATTTTATGAACCCCAAAAGAATTCTTGGCCAAATGAATTAGGAATTGATAAGGAACATGGTGTGAAACATGTACAAAGTAGTTCAGACTTCTCTCACATACCAGTAGCTCAATTTTTAAATGACAGTGCTTACCATTGGTAGAAAATAAATTGCCATGCAGTTGATAGGAAAGCAGTTAATCCAAATCTCTTCCAGTGTTAATAACAACATTAAAATAAACCATTAAAAACTTCCATGCACAATCACTAAAACATGGAAGTAATTCAAGTATTCATTAACTTTAAATGAATAAAATGTAGAGATAAAACAATGATATGTGCTACAATGCAAAATAGTCTCAGAAACATTAGGGTTCAACGTGAAAGAAGGTAGTCATAAAAAACTGTGTGTTTCTGCTTAGAAAATATTAACAGCAGGTAAAACCCCATTGTGGTAGAAAGTAGGTTGATGGTTGCTTAGCATGGCAGGATTATTGAGCATAGCAGGGTCCATATGTGGTTCTCTTGGGAGTGATGAAGAAAATTCTTAAGTTCTCTTAAGTTGTATGCTTTAGAAGGATAAATGTTATGCTTTGGGAATTCTGTGTTACTAAATCCATTGAAAAGAATGGGACACAATGTTGGTGAAGATATGATAATGAAACATATAAATAGCATTGATGGGATGTAAACTGGTGTAGTCATTTGAAACCCAGTATGGATAACCCTCAAAAAACTAAAATTAGAACTGCCATAAAACCCACTCCTGGGTTACAACCTGAAAGACTCTAAGGCAGCATAAAATAGAGACACTTCTGGAGGTACCTCCATCACAGCACTCATCACAATAGACCCATCATAGAGGTAGCATAGGAACCCATCCATGTATTCACAGAAAAGAAAACATGGTGCATATAAATAATGGTACATTCTTCAGTCATTAAACAAGAATGAAAACAAGGTAATTATTCCAGAATATGGATGGAACTGAAGATTATCATGTTAAGCAAAATTAGTTACTATCAGAGTGGGAAAGATGACTCAATCAGTAAAGTGCCCACATAAGGGATCTTGGGTCGTAATCCAAGCACCCACACAGAGGGCAAGGTAGAGCAGTGCACACCTGCAAACCTAAGAGTGCAGAAGTAAAGCTGGGAGGTAGCTCACATGTAGCTCACTAGCTAGCCAATGTAGTTGAATCAGTAAGTTCCAGGTTCAGTGGGTGCCTTGACCTCAAAATAAAAAAAAATTTTAAAAAGATGGACAGCAATAGATGACACCCAATGTCAACCTTACATACACATGTGAGTGTGCATGCTTGCACACACACACACACACACTGGCCAGTCTTAGAAACATAATATTTCTTCTCATATATGAAATTTAAGGAATAAATCAAAATTAACAAAAACACAAAACCATTAAACTAGAAGGGAGTCTATAGAAATTGGTATGGTACCAATAATGAGAAGGAAAGCAAGTAATACACATAAATAATAGGATGGTAATTATTAAAAAAATACCTTGTATAGGTGCATGTAAAGGCCATTGGGAAGCCCACTATTTTTTTTTACAGTTCACATTTGCTATTAAAAAAAAGACATATTTTTTAAATAGTAATTTTGTTCTTTGTGCCACCCTCAGGACTGATTGGAAGTTACATTTCCACATGACTTTGTGTACCTGTTTCCTTTTGTAGGTATTTAGAGTAACAACATGTTTTTCAGAAAACAGAATTTTCTGATTCGTTGTAGTTATAAAATGTCATGTAATAATAACAAAGACTCATTAACTATTAACAATTATTAAAACAATCCAGGAGGCACCTATGTATTTTATAAGTGAGTCTCATCAAAACCGTGGGTTGGATCACTACACTTGTACGAAGAAGGGAATGAGGCTTTCCTTATTTCCTCATGGTCCCTGAACTCTTCCTACTGTTTAGAGATTCTGCCTGATGATAACTATGATCTGGGAGAACTTTACTTTGTGAAAAAGTAAAAAGTACCTTTAAAGTGTAGTGTAATCCTTTCCAGAAAAAAATAGAATTTATGTTTTCAATTCTCAAGTTTTGAGATTCCTAATAGCAGAGAGATAGGTAGAACACATGATAGAAAGGGCTGATTCCATCTAACAGTGGACTGTCTATGAAGATGGATTGGGAACATAAAGGGCTAATAACACCAAGGACGTTCTTTGCTAGGTTATCTCTTGTACATTAATTATACAGAAGACCCTACTTTAATGGACACAGTTGCTGTGACACAGTTGCTTCTTTTAAGAGAAACCTTCTTTCTCTACTCTGCACTTTGGAGATATAATCCAAGAGATATTAGAGAGATAAGATGATATGATAAGGCCAAGTTTGCACCATTGATATGTAAGCTTATTCTTTTAAATAATCAATGGGATAGCATTGTGGAGGAGGCAGTGTCACTGTGAGAGATGCAGTGGGTCTCACCACCCTTGTGCCTAAGCCACTCTGTGGTTTTTATCAAATATTTATGACAAACAGTTTGTAGCACAAAAATATCCTTATGTGTGTTTCTACTATGTAATATAGCCTTAATGTCTTTATACACACACACACACACACACACACACACACACACACACACACACACATATATATATATATATATATATATATATATATATATATATATAAACTTTTAATATCATTCATAAATCAATTTGGCCTGGTGTTTAAAAATGGCTTGAACCTTTTATGCTTCTCTGTAACTTGTCAAAGACAACGGTCTCCAAACAATTCGTAAGTTAAAGTTAATATGCATTATGTTTATCTGTATTTGCATCTCATCCAACATCAAGACCACTATCTGCATTTGACTTTGCTGTGCTTGCATTTTGCACAGAATACTGTTGGACTGATCTTACTGTTTTGTAGATTATGCATTTTTTTACTCTAGGTTCTAAGAGGATAAGATGCCATGTGTTGATTGTTGTGTAACACTACCCTGCCTGACATATTATTTACATTGTGGTAGTATAATTCTTCTTGCCAAGAGCTAAAGTATCTTCTTTCCAGTCAGCTTCTAATGCTTCCTTTTATATTTGCCCAATATATTTGAAAAAAAAATCTAGCTATTTTCTGTTTACTTGTGTTTTTTCTATTTTATCTGCCAATTTCCTCAATCCATTTCTTGTTTATGTATCTTTGTTTTTTCTTGAATGGTCTAGCCTGATTGCTATTTCCCACAGTATTTCTAGTTACCACCTGAGTTTCTCCCAATCACAGGTTTTGCTGCTCTCCTGCCTGCTTGTGCAGCTTCAGCAAAGCTTATAAATATGGAATGCCCATTGTATATTCTCTGTAGTCTTTTCTCTCACACCATTTTACTTCAGTTTGTTCTTGTTTGGAAAAAAAAATGTCTTTGACATAATTTTCTCTGGAGGTTGACTTGAGTGGCTGCCCTCTCTCCTTGTGTAGTTCATCACCTCTAGTTAGCTTTTATTCCTGTAAATGTTAGACAAGGGTCTTGTACTTTGTTAGGAAGACAAGCAATGGTCAGCAGAATTGATGCATATCTTCAAAGATCCTGTACAATAATCCATGGCTTAATTTGCTGCATATACGTATGAACATTGTATTAATGTCAGTCAACTAACAGGTATAATTCTCTCACAGAAGCATGATGGCCACTTCACTGTCATCCAGTTGGTCGGCATGCTGCGGGGTATCGCATCAGGCATGAAGTATCTTTCTGATATGGGATATGTTCATCGAGACCTAGCAGCCAGAAATATACTGGTGAACAGCAACTTAGTGTGCAAAGTCTCTGATTTCGGTCTCTCCCGAGTACTGGAAGATGATCCAGAAGCAGCTTATACAACAACTGTAAGTTCCGTGCCCTGTTCCGTCACCGTGTTTGCTTTTAGTTCTTTAACGCTGTTAGAGCAATGGTTCGTGTTTCCTTAATTTCATGTTCTCATTTTTTATTTGTTCTTACTAATACATTACTTAGTTAACAGGATTTCTTATATTTGAAGGCTCAGAGGGTTGTTGTTGCTGCTGTCGATGCTTTTAAAAAAAGAAAAAAGACTTCTTAAATTTTATCTTTGGGCTTCTGATATGCTAGGACCTCGCGATCATGATGGAGATGTGTCTCATGACTGCCTTCAAAATAAACCTGCCCTTGCTGGAGATATTTTAGCTGTTTAATAAGTATTCTTTAAATAGACCTCTTTATGGGTCATCAACATTGCCTTTAATACTTCTAGGGTAATTAATAAGGACCCAGTGATTAGGAAATGTCTCCTTTTTTGGTAGGTATTACCAGATGATCCAGATGCACATATATATGAATAACAAGTTTCTTTGGAGACATATAAAGGTTCTCTAAGTCATTTTTAAATTGTACTTGGGGGAAAGGAAGCAAGAATAAAAGGCTATCTCTTTAAAACAAAACTATCAACTTAAATTATATGATGCCAACTACACCATGAGTATCTTAAATATTTTTCAGTTGCTCCAAGACAATTCACTGTATTCATCTCCTTGGATATTGCTTTGAAGAATTTAGTCTTAACATCTCTGTTGAAGTATATTAATGCTGTTGATTTTCAGTTGTAACTGTCATCATTTGTATATTAAAATTCTCACCAATGATTCATTTGAGATTTAAATCAGCATCAGTGAAAGAGCACATCAATGAGACTATACAAAACATATTTACTGTTTTTCCATCTTTTAACCTTGCAAATAATTTTTAGATGGCACCCCATTAATTAATTCTCCTTTATTTCATTTTCTATTAAATACTTTGAAGTTTCACTGTATTCAATCAGTCTTGAGGTAGATGGAAATTTTATATCATTAATAAAAAAATTTGTGCCCTTATTATTTTTGTTGCAATGTCCTGTGATAACTTGTCAACATGTTCACAGTTTCAATATAAAATAGAGTTCTATAGAAAATAAATTAATCTCTAATTCTGATATGTAAGGTTCAGGTATTCATTGATCGTTTAGTTTAACCAAATACTTTATAAAAATAAAAATGTATAGAACCTGAAAATACATTAGTCATTTTAGAGAAAAAAAAATGGTATTTTAAACTCCATCTTCTATTTAGAAAATATTGTAGCTATTTTCACTTTTCTAAAGGCTTTTTATTTTCTTTCTTCATTTTTTATTACATTTTTGTTTTTGCATCCCAAACCAAGTTTCCCCTCCCTCCCTCCCTTCCTCCCAATTCCCTCCATCTTCCCTCTACTCCCCCCGCCACTATCATCAACTCCCCCTCCACTATTTCTCTTCAAATACAGACTGGCCTTCCATAGATATCAACCAGCCAAGTTGCAGTGAGACTAGGCTCCTCCTCTTCTATCAAGGCTGAATGAGGCAATCCGGTAGGAGGAATGGGTCCCAGAAGCAGGCCTCAGAGTCAGAGACGGCCCCTGCTTCCACTGCCAGGGTCTCACAAGAAGACCACATTACACAAAAGTAACATGTATACAGAGTGCCTAGGCCAGTCCCGTGCAGGCTCCCTGGTTGTCGGTTCAGTCTCTGTGAGCCTCTACGAGGTCAGGTTAGTTGGTTCTGTGGGTTTTCTTGTGGTGTCCTTGACCCCTATGGCTCATACAACCCTTCGTCCCCCCTCTTCCATAGGATTCTCCAAGTCCTCCTAATGTTGGGCTGTGGGTCTCTGAATCTGTTCCCATCAGTTGCTGGGTGAATCCTCTCTGATAACAGTTGGGCTAGGCACGAATCTATTGGTGTCCCAGTTCCTCCACTGAAAGTCTTACCTGGTTAAGGAGATGGCTGGTAAAGGCTCCATACCCCCTATTGCTAGGAATCTTAGTTAGGGTCACCCTCATAGATTCCTGGGAGTTTGCATTGCTCTAGGTTTCTAGCTCGCCCGAGAAATGCCCCCAGACTCTGGTTGTCTCTTCTGGTACTCTCTCCCTCCATCCTTCCCCCACATGATCCCTCTTGTTCCCATTCCCCATCTCCCTTCCAGCCACCCTTCCCCATGTCCACTGGGAATGTCCATTTTATTTCCCATTCACAGTGGGATTCATGCATCCCACCCACCACTTTGAGCCCTTTGTTACTTAGCTCCTATGGGTTGTAGCATGTTTCTCTTTTGCTTTATAGCTAATATCCACTTATGAGTGAGGAAAAACCACGTTTGTCTTTCTGGTTCTGGGTTACCTCATTCAGGATGATCTTTTCTAGTTCCATTCACTTAACAGCAAATTTCCTACTCATTGTTTTTAACGGCAGAGTAATATTTCAATGCGTAAATGTACCACATTTTCTTTATCCATTCTTAGGTTGAGGGGCATCTAGATTGTTTCCAGGTTCTGGCTATTGCAAATAAAACTGCTATGAACATAGTTGAGAAAGTGTCCTTGTGGTATGGTGGAGTGTCCTTTGGGTATATGCCCAAGAGTGGCATAGCTGGGTCTTCAGGAAGATTGATTCCCAATGTTCTAAGAAACTGCCATATTGATTTCCAAAGTGGTTATACACGTTTGCACTCCCACCAGCAGTGGAGAAGTGTTCTCCTTGGTCCATATCCTCTCCAGCATGAGCTGTCACTTGTGTTCTTTATCTTAATTCTGACAAGTGTAAGATGGAATCTCAGTATCATTTTGATTTGCATTTCCCTCATGGCTAAGGATGTTGAACATTTCTTTAAGTGTTTCTGCGCCATTTGAGATTCCTCTGTTGAGAATTCTGTTTAGATCTATACTCCATTTTTTAATTGGATTATTTGTGTTTTTTATGTCTAGTTTCTTGAGTTCTTTATATATTTTTGATATGTTCTCCAATTTCTTTCTTCAAATATTTTGAAGTTCTTGTCATATAAATCCTTCACTTGCTTGGTTAGAGTTACACCAAGATATTTTGTATTATTTGTGGCTATTTTCTTTCTTCATTTTTATAAACCCATAACTTATACCAATTCTTAGGGTTAAAGATTATTCTATAAAATATTAATTGTAATTTTTAAAATTTTTAAATTTGCTACACATGCAATCTACCTAAAATACAAGAAAGTAATTTATGAGCTCTTTGTGTGTATATATTATATATATATCTAATATATACACTCAAATATATATAGATACACATATATACACACATTTTGTATATATTCATATATATAAAGGGGTTAATATAAATATAAATGTGTATATATATAAATATATATATGGAACCCCTTATTAGGTAATAACTTAATTCCTTTTTAAAATAAGAATCCCATACCTAGATTTAATATCTTCATAAAAATAACAGGTAACCTAAAATCATGTATATACATGATCAGTTTGATCAGATTTGACCCAAAGCCTCTGAGCATATTCTGTTACATAGCTAACAGGTTAAGAAGCTTAAAATACAGTTGCTTTAGATCTAGATTATATTTTAAAATTAAATAGAAAATTAAGAAGCCAGCATATTAGAATCCAATGACAACAACTATCAAGCCATAGATTGTCTTAAGATGTATTTCTGAATTTAAAAGATCAGTAAATGTAAAATAATATAATCAAATATTTTTACAGATCTCAAAATTATCTTGCTACTCAAAGAATTTTTAGGTATGAGGAAAGCCAGGGGTGGTGGTGCATGCCTTTAATCTTATCTCTCAAGAAAAATAGTTAGAGGATCTATGAATGAGTTCAGTCTGGTCAATATAATGAGTTCCAGGCCAGGCAAGGTACATAGTAACACTGTCTCACACACACACACACACACAACTGGGTGGGGGGGAGGAAAGGGGAAGGAAGAAAAGAAAGACAAAGAGAACAAGGAAAAAAAGTTGAAGTATAATATAAATATCATTAATTTGATTACTTGCCTTTATAATGGGCATGGATATTCAATCCTAAAATAATGAGGCCATTTCTTTCAAAGACTTCATTATTTTAAGAGCAGACAGTCTTGTGCGTCCCAGCAATTTGATACATTTAGTGTTGTTCTGGAGGTCTAAACAAGAAATGTGATGATAACAAGGATAAGTAGCTTAAACAAGACTTTATAGAATGGCAAAGATACTATCATGACATAAAAAATAAAGGCAGACTGTCTTAGTTAGGGTTTCTATTGCCATGAAGAGATACCATGATCATGGCACTCTTATAAAGGAAAACCTTTAATTGAAGTGAATAACGTTTTCAGAGATTTAGTCCATTATTATCATGGTGCAACATACTGATGTGCAGGCAGACATGGTCCTGGAGAGGGAAATGAGAATCCTACATCTTGAACTACAGGCAACAGGAAGTGGTCTGTTTTCCACACTGGGCATTGCTTGAGTACAGGAGACCTCAAAACCCACCCCAACAGTGACACACTTCCTCCAATAAAGCCACCCCTACTCCAACAAAGCCACATGTCCTAATAGTGCCCCTCCCTTTGGGGACCATTTTCTTTCAAACCACCCCATAGACTTTTAGATGAAATACATTCCTCATGAGGAAAGAAAATTTGTGGGGAGGACATTGAAATGTAAATGAGTGGACAGGCAGGAAAGCAGATGTGTGGACCCTTAGAAATGGAGTCCAGGAAAAGTGATTGGGGTGGTGGGTTCACTTCTTCAGCAAAAATTTTCAATGTTCTTGAATGGAGCTCCAAGAAATTTGAAGGTTTTTCTATAGTAACTAAGAAGAAGCCTCTGATGTGCACAAATACAAAAACAAAACAGTAGATTCGTGTCATAGATGTTGCAGAAAACAACAAAGAAAAGAGTGAAAAGTTGAAGGACGAGAGAAACTGGTAGTAGACTTTCCAAGTAGGCATCAGCCCTGCAGACTCAAAAGCTCATAAAGGCTTAATTAAAATAATGGCAGCTAGGATAAAAAGGAAAAGAAAGGGTCAAAATCATTATGACCATATCATTTTCAAGATCCAATAATTAATTAGGCAAAAATGATATAGAAAAGAAGGAATTAAAGAAGGCATTATTAGAAGTAGATTTTTTCTTTTTTATTAAGAAACTTTTTATTCATTTTATATACCAACCACAGATCCCCCCTTTTCCCTCCTCCTGACCCTACAGGCTTCCCCACCAAACACCCCCCATTCCCTCCTACAAGAAGGTAAGGCCTCCCCTGGGGAGTCAGCAGAGCCTATTACATTCAGCTGAGGCAGGTCCAGGCCCCTCCCCCTGCATCAAGGCTGTCCGACCACAGGTAATGGGCTCCAAAAACGCAGCTCATACACCAATGATGAATCCTGATCCTACTGTTGGGGGCCCCTTAAGCAGATCAAGCTATATAACTGTCTCGTTTATGCAGAGGGTCTAGTCCAGTGCCCATGGTGTCTTCCTATTTTTAGATATTTTACAGAGCTGTTTTTGTTCCAATCCCTTTCTTATGGACATTAGAAAATATTTACAAATAATGACACAATAGTACCTATATTGACAGAAAAAGAAAAGAAAATGGTATCCAGGCATCTATTAATAACTAGTTGTTGAGAGACATTATTAATCATGACACAGGTCCGCTATTAGAAATCTGTGTGTAGTTTTGATTTAATTTTCAGACAAATGCTCTTTCTAATGGTACACTACACCAATGCTGTCCTTTCCTAATCAAACGGAGGCCAAATAAATGTTTTCTAAAAATAAAACAAACAACAACACAAAAAACCCGAAAAACATATTACAGCAAATGGCAGTGAGAACTCCTTAGAGCCCCTATTTAAAATCCATATGCCTGCAATGTATGTCAATATTTCTACATTATAAAGTTCAGTAAAGTAGGTTAAAGGGTGAGATTTATAATTAAATATAACTAGAAATTCTCATGTTGGTTCCTACACTTGAGTATTCATTGGTCCCGATTCAGGTCTAAGGTCTAATCTGTACTCAACACCATGTATTATGGAGCTACCACATTAGGGTTCTCTTTAGTGAACCTGTTATGGAGTGTGTTTGGATTACTGCTCATGAGAAAATGCTCTTCTCTGTAGAAAATAACTAAGCTTTTTATACTATGCCAGCCTCCAAAAATAAAAGTACACATATCACTTATACCCTATGAATCCTGAACCAATGTAGAGGTCTAATGTATATAATGTATATACCTAACTGTCTTGAGTCTAGCAATACAAGGCATGCACAGATATCATAAGAAGTAGGTTTATGATTTACAAATAGGCAACAGGGCACAAAAGTTCCAGATTCATTGGGCGGAATATAGAAAGCCTCCCATTTTGGGTAGAGTGTTGACTGGACAGGCCCTCCTTTATTGCCACTGGGAAACATTGTAAAGTAGGTAAGTCCAGGTTATATACCTTAGGGGCACCTGACTTAGTAGTCAAAGCTTTCATGGAAACCTTGCATCCAAGGAAGAGAGAAACAACAGCAGGACTTCCTGGAATTCCTTCCCAGCTCTAGATGCCTCATTCCTAGAAGTTACATCTACGTTACTAGAAGAAGTAGGCAGGCTCATGCTGTTTGAGACAATATCTCTCTATCAGGGTATTTACATTACCAGAACTTTCTACTGTGATTCTTCACAACTAAAAGGAAGAAGAAGCGGTAACTCAATGATTGCAATACACTCCAGAAAACTATCTCCACTACTAACAAAGCCTGAAGGCGAGAACACATACAAAGCTATATGGAGACAGAACTAAGAATAACCAACTGCAGCATATAATAGGACTCATATCTCTGAAGACATGAAGAGTGGACAATGCAGCTTAAAAGGAACTACAGTAATGCAGCTGCTTCTAGTAAAGCACTTAAACCCTAGGCTAAAATACATCAAGCCTCTGCTAAGGGACCTTGGGACCTGGTAATGACAGTGAAACCAAGAAATGTGCAATGTAGGCCAAGGATAGAAGGAAATAAATTATAAAAATAGTGTCTTGACAAGAACCAAGTCCATGCTTTTCTGTGCCAATTCTGTGAAAAACCTACCAGGTTCTTAGAGTTGGTGATTATGACCCTTTCCCAACAATGCACATGAAATTACCAGTTTTGACTAGTTAATCTACATAGAAATTATTGACTCTTTGGGGGTTTTCTCATTTGATAAATGGTGTCCTGTCTGGCTAAAATTTAAGGGCTGAAAAATCTCTTCCATTTCTAAACCTGACACATATTCACATGGACAACTGCTTTATAACCAGTCCTAAAAAGGTACTCTAGCTCATTTGAATATTGCTAGGCAACCACAGCTTATACTTATATTGAAAATGCTAAGCCTCTTTGCTTTCAATTATGGAAATAAGGTCCTATTTACCTTAAAAGAACATTAAAACATATATTTTGGCTCATCGTATGATGTAAGAGATAATTTTTATTTAAAATATATTGGTAGTGTTATTTTTAATTATGGTAATGATTTCTGTTATATTTTAAAGATTAAGCAACATGTAGGAATCATTATGTAATGCCTGACAAAATTCTGTGGTTTCTTAATTACTACTTTTCATGTTATCTGTGGCTAATTTTTGTTTGTTTTTCTTCAACAGCAGTAATTGTATATTGGTACTTCCTTTATTGGAATACAGAATGCTGTAGCTGATAACACATAATCTGGATAATTAGATTTCTATTAACATCTTAGTTTTGGTTAATTTGCCTTTGTAAGCTTCCTTTCCGTATTCTATAAGAAAAATATGAGAAGTGTCAAATCTACCAGTCTAAGAAGACATGGCCTATACCTAATATGTAGATAATTATAGCTAACAATGCAATAGCTTGAGAGAGTTATGAACCCTTACCTAACTCAAGTGTTTATGAATTTTCTTGACTTTTTGTATTAATTTTTAAATCTTGAGATTGGCCTTTTCAATAATAAATATGCTTAGTGTGAGGATAAATTTACAAAATATTCTGATATCTGGGCATGATGACATAAGCCAATAATCCCAGAATCTAGGAGATTGGAGGTAGCCTACCTCAAACAAACCAACAAAACAGCACAAGATGGTCCTTTGCAAGTCTGCCTAGAAGTACTTTAATCTGATATGAATACCTGATTTTTTTCCTGGAGCTTTGCTAAAACTTCTAGTAAAATATACTCAGAATGTTCCCTCATTAGTATGTTTTAAATTAAAAGGTTGCTATGGAATGCTTCTTGAGAAAATATAAAGTTTTCTACTGAAAAAAAAAAAACAAACATGTTCTTTACTTCTGAAATTCAGCAAATAAAACTTTGTCCTTTGACATCCTACCAAGACACTTTCTGTGCATTAGAACGTGATGGAGGGACCAACAGCGGGCTGCAGAATAGTTTGTATTTCATGTTTTAGACCTTTGCTAAGCTAAAAATGTAGTAGATATGAAAGTGTTGGGCACACACCAGATACTAAGGCAGAAAACTATAATAACTAGTGACCTCCACAAAGCAGCATGCAGGAAAAAAAAAATGGAAGAACAGGTTCTTGTGCAGCATTCACTGAAATGTCAAGTGAAAGAAGTGGCTGGGTTTTTTTTTTTTTTTTTTTAGGCTAAATGCAGCAACAGGAGTAAAAAGAAAGGTAACAAAAATAATGATGCTATCAGAAAGCTGTTGCATAAAGATTAAAATAACTTCTTGTTCAATAATGCAGGTGATGGCTACATACACCTTGGAAAAAGGAATAGCAACAAAATCCAGCCTAGATGAATCAGATCCATCTTCAAGAAAGGTGCTTGCAGTTACAGAAAAAGAATAAGATTACGCTTAACACACACACACAGACGTTAGTTACTCAACAGATCCTATGATCGCTGTCAATCAAAAGCAGTTAATTCCTAGGATGTTATAATTAACTGAGGAGAAAAGATCACATGTCTCAACAGAGGTTTCCTAAATTGAATGGACACAAGGTATACTCTTTCACTAAGAAAAGATGTTTAATAGGCTAGGCTTATCTATAAAAGGGAAATCTGAGTTCTTATTTATTTTTTTTCAATGTGCTCTTTTAGTAATAGAAATTCTAATGACATTAGTCAAGTTTTAAAAAATTACAGCTTCTAAGACCCATACAATTTCACCAATATGACTGCCTAGACACGAGCTGAACAAGGACAATAGACATGCTAAACTGGATGGGGAAATAATCATGATGCCTCAACCGTACACGAAGAGCAACTGAGTGAAGCTGAGAGCAGGAGAAATAGTTTTCCCCAGGGAAGGGGCCACCAATGGGTTATTCAATATGAAATGGTCAGCCGGAAAACATGTATATAAGTAACATTGTACAGACTGAGCAGGTTTTATATATATATATATATATATATATATATATATATATATATGCAAGTAACAGCAATTAATTTTAAAACGAGGCTATGAATTTGAAAGAGAGCTAGGAAGATATGTGGGAGGATTGGGAGGGAAGAAAGGGAAGGGGGAAATGATGTAATTACATTATAATCTCAAAAATAAGAGAAACAATTTTCTAAAATTTCTAGAAACTAATTAGTTTCACACTTTGCACCAAAATATCACACTTTGCACCAAAAAACCTACAAAAATGTGCATGAAAGTACAACAAAGCTCTCTAGCAGGCACAAAGAACATGAGCTAAGTATAGAGACAGAGGCATCACCCATTGTGAGTGAGCACCATATGCAGCAACCTAGATCTCAGGCTAAGAGAAGCAAAACCTTAATGGTGACTGGAGAGTCAGTGGAAGAGGGTGTGACACTTAAGAATGTAGCACTCAGGTGACTTGATGGTAGTAAATCTTAATCAAGATAGAAACAGAAGGCAATATAGCTCCAGAGAAATGATCATCCAAATACTCAACCCAAGGTGTGGTATGGGTCAGTGGTAAAGTATTTGCCAGAGCCCTGGGTTAAATCCCAACGAAACTAAGTAAACAGCCTACAGAAAAATAGTCATTTCTTAAAGAGCTCTCATCTCTGAAGCTTAGGAAACAATAGTTTATGGTAGCTCTAGGACTCTGTGGGTAAGGAAAAAAATATTTAACATGATCATTCACAGGAAAAAAAAATGACCTAGACTACAAGGTAGGACAATCTAAATGAGATGTATTCATAAGAAGCTAAGCAGTGCTTGGGAAAGTATCTCATTCTTTCATTTGTGAGGGGTAAGCCCTGTAAGAAAAGCATTCTGAGGTTATTTCTTCCATCTGTTCAATGTGTGTCTTAAAGAAAAGTACTCTAAGACCTCAGAACTGGAAGGCATTCTTTAAAACAAGAATCTGCTAAGAACCTACCTTTCTGTGTAAGAGGAGTATGAATAGTTAGTTTATTTGGTTCTTTTTATTTTTGTTGTTGCCCTAAGGTAATATATCCTTCAGATTCATGTACATCCCTGGAAGAGAAGAGATGCATTTATTCCTGACGTTTTAAATTTTCTTTACCTCGATTTATACTTATTTATTTGGGATAGGGAGTCAGAGGGTAAGGCACCAGTATCTGTACTTCCTGGGCCATCTCCCTGGCCCCTCTTTTTTACATCTTTTGAAAATGTCTAGGACATATACTCATTTACTACAGGGGCTGCTTAATCATTGTGAATAATAAGGCCATGAAAAGACAGGTTGGAAGATTGAAACTATTAGCATATTACCCTCAGCAAAACCACCAATTACTTCTCTACTATCACTGTTACCCACAGCCCACTCCTGGGTATGTCTGGGACAACCATTACGGTAGTGTAATGAACTGAAAATTCTGCAGTACAAAGAAGCCAATGTGACAAATGTTGAAGCTTTATACTGGTGGATTAAGATATTCACAAGCAAAGAAGAAAATCCTGCTTTTCTAAATCTCTGAAAACTTATACCAAATGCTTTGAGCACAAAATGCTACCCTACAACATGGATCAGAGCTAAGACAGATGGAACTCAGTATCACAGAATGCATATTTTAAGGGAAAAGGAGCCAGTGTTTCTTTTTAATATTATTTTAAATAAAAATCCAATTGCATTATTTTATCCCTTCCCTTTTCTTCCTTCAACACTTCCCATAAAACTCCATTACTCCCTTACAAAACCATGGCCTCTACATGATTCTTGTTACATATATATATATATATATATATACATACATATATATATATATTCCTAAATATATAAATACAACATAATGTTGCTTACACACACATGTACATGTGTGTGTCTCTGTGTGTGTGTGTGTGTGTGTGTGTGTGTGTGTGTGTGTGATATCAGGGCTCAACTGTAGAAATGCAGTACTTTTAACCCTGATGATAATCACGAGGAATGTTATTTGAACTTTTAAAGGGGGGATCTACCATTTGCAGCAATATGAAACACTTGAAGGACTGAAGGACATTATGCTGAGTGAAATCATACAGGCACACAAAAAATGAAGCATTCTCTCTCTCTCTCTCTCTCTCTCTCTCTCTCTCTCTCTCTCTCTCACACACACACACACACACACACACACACACACACACACACAACTATGTGTACATATACATATGTATAATCTAAATTAGTCCATATCACAGAAGCAGAGAGTAGAATAGTTGATGTCAGAAGTTAAGAGAGGTAGAAATAGGAAAATGTTGCCCAGAGAATATTGTTTTAGCTGATCAAGGACAGAACTGTGATCTCATGAAAAGTATACTGTCTGTAGGAATAATACTACAATTTACAGGTGAAATTTAATACGAGGGTAGAATATAATTCTTCACAAAAGAAAGAAAAGTGAAAGTGTGTGAATTAGTTTTATTATAGTGGTCATTTCATGAAGATAAATTTACAATATATATATATATATATAAACATTATACATATATATGCATATAATCTGTCCATTTTAATTCAATAAATTTGTAGGAGGAAAGGTTCTGAGATTTTTGGGGAAAGGCAGGCATTAAATAATCATGTTCTTGAATCATTATACTGGGATCATATATAATGAATGTGTAATAAAGTGCCTACTGTGTGTCAGATACTGTTCCAGGCACTGCGGATTTTCCACCAAACAAGTCATTCTCATGGACTTTGCAGTTTTGAATATGCTGCAGTGAATATAATTTTTAAACAAAAAATAATTTTATGCCATGATAAGTATAGAATAAGAATAATCACAGTACATGCCTTGGAAGATGTGGCCAGAAAATACTTCTTTAATTAGGGACATTGAAATGAGACCTGAATATAATGAGGGTGGCAGCTAAGAAAATGTCTGAAGCCAGAATGTTCTAAGGTGAGGAAAGAACAAATATAAATCTGCAGGTGGGGACAAGCTTGGCATATTTTGTAACTAGGACTTGGGCCAGAATGGCTGATGCACTGAAGGATTGACAGGGAAGGTCCTACAGGAATTCAGTGTCAGGGAAAGGACTGGAAATTTGAGTCTAACTAGAGGAAAGGCATTGAAGGTGTGACAGGAAGGATGATAGAATTGATGCTGTAAGAGGTACCTCTGCTTGGCACGTTGAGAAGGATTTATAAAGGAACAAGGAAAGCCATAGCAAGGATGCTTTTTTCAGAACTGGGGCTTGGTGTGAGCTGGTGTAAACTCAAAGATTGGAGAGAGGCAGACAGACTTGAAGAAAAGGAAAGAGGGAGGGAGAAGAGATAGTATATCCTGATAAGTTGTGCGGAGTGTGGTGTGTGTGTGTGTGTGTGTGTGTGTGTGTGATTTGTTTTGCTCTTACGGACTAAGAAATTGAGAGCCAAAGAAATTTAGTGACGAGCTCAGCATTGTATCATATGGTTCTTTCATGAAAACTATGTCACTAAATAGCCTTAAGTAATAATTTAAAGAAAGTATTTGTCTCACAGTCAAATAATAATCCTCCTCCTATTTCTATGTCTCCTCCTTTGGAACTTCCCTGTTCAAATTCTATCCTATCACATTCAAACTCCCTTCCGACTCTCTCCTTGAGACCTTTGCAGTACAGGACAGCAGCAGTGAGAGCTTAGGAAGGCTGAAAAATGAAAAGAATCATCACTCGATCTATGTGTGTGTGTGTGTACACACATGCATGCTGTGTGCGTGTGTATGCATGTCCATATGTGTGTGTGTATATAACTTTATATATTTATTTTGTTTATTGAACTTGTAAATTTTCCTATAGTAGATATTTTACTTTTATGCTAAGAGAAGGAAAATATTATACATCTTAAAAATAGAGAAATACCTCTGGACAGAGTTGCAAAAAAAAATTTATTCTGCTTGATATCAGACAGTGAGTAAGTAATGTGTTTATTTGGCTTCTCTACTGAAAAGTATAGCTAGAGATCATTTCTCTAGGTAGCATTTTCTTTTGACTGAAAGACAAGAAGATTAAGGAAATGAATATTACTATCTCACTGATTTTTCACAGAATTCTGCGACAGGATTCTAAGAAGTGCCAGATTCCTTCAGATCTTTACATTTATTGTCTGATCTTCAATGTCACCACCACACCACCAACTTTTTCAGGTCTATAACGATGAGTCCAAGATGTAAGCTAGAAAAAGCATGACTGAGTCTTGAATTTCAAACATTAAAAAAATGTATCCAGTATCCTTGTCAACAAAGAAGATCCCTTGCTTCTGGTTAACTGTCTTTCTCATCTGGTTTTCTGCTGATAAACTTGTGAAGACCATTTATTGCTCAGGATTTTTATAAGTAATATATTTGCATTTAACAAAGGCATCAAGGAGAAAGTTATCCACTCCTCTCCACAATCCTTAGGTTTGATAATCAAGGCTTTTCAATATTCTAGTATAGATGTTTTGCCATTAAATAATGAAGAAACATCGTGGGTAAAATGTAGTAAAGAAAACAGAGAAGTATAAGCTTGGAGCTCTGTTTTTAATCTCCATTTGACCATAATTTAGTAAACAAGATGAATCATTCATTTAAAATCCTCATGCATCAGTGGCTGCATCTGGAATAGAATTAATAAAACTGTCCAGTTGCCACAGAAACATCGTAAGAATATAACAAGCTAAAGTGTGGCCACTGTTGTGATTGCCCACTTAAGAAATGCTTTGAAGCATTTATAGAACAGACTTCCAGTTCTGGCTAAGATTCATCCTCATTCAGCTGGCCCAAGAGAAGAATAACAACATACTATCAAGAAACTTGAGTTTTCAATAAACACCCAGGCGACTATGAATCAATTTATCTGAGGACCCCATCTTGATTAGCTAGGCTAACACAATCTAGACCCACATCCAATTATTTCCTCCTGCAGCTTTATACATCATTAAAGAAGACAGAAGTTACAAACAGATAAAAGAGCTGTCGATACAGTGGGAAGAGGGATAGAAGAGGAAGGAGAAGGAAGGGACAAGGAAACACTAGACCTTATCTTATTAATATGAGAACAAACTGCCCAGCAGGCTAAATAACCTCCCTGGTATTATTTTAATATATTATATTCCATACAACTCAAATAATTTATTTTTAATTTGTACTAGAAGATTGATTTAAGCATAGAACGTATTTCATAATAATGAAACCATTAGCCTTGATATTACATCTTCCCTTGGCAAATTTAGTATTCTCTACTTCTCTAGATTCTTCTTCAAAATTGTTTCCCCAGTCTCTCTTTAGAATGCCTATGATACATGTGCTCCTCCCTCAGCTTTTATTAATGGCCTGTAAAATTCTGTGCAAATATTTTATGATGTAACTGTAATACATAGCCAAATGTCAACACCATTTTGCAGATGCCAAAACTGCTCAAGTTGCCTCAGCACTGAATTTTTATCTCAGTTGTATTAAAGTAACTATACGTATTTCAAATTATGCAATTGAACATTTAATATCTCTAAATCTGATAAGGTTTCATGTAGCTGAAGTTTTCCTGGTCCTGCCTGGCCCATGGTCAGGACAAATCTCTCTCACCCGCCAGTACCGCAGCAGCTTGGACGCAATCAAACACACAGAGACTTATATTACTTATAAACTGCATGGCCGTGGCAGGCTTCTTGTTATCTAGTTCTTACATCTTGAAATTAACCCATTTCTATAAATCTATACCTTGCCACATGCCTCATGGCTTACAGGTATCTTACATCAGGCTTCTCATCCCGGTGGCTGGCAGCGTATCTCCCTGCCTCAGCCTTCCACTTCCCAGAATTCTCCTCTCTCTTTGTCCCTCCTATACCTCCTTCCTGGCTACTGGCCAATCAGCACTTTATTTATCAATCAATCATCCATAGCAGTTTCAAGATACTAAAAATGATCAGGTTTTTCTTGAACTCCAATATGCCTCATGGGAATGAAGAAAAGCTTTTGGAGTTGCAATTTCCAGTGTGTACACTTAGAGTATCCCTCTGTTTCTAAACTGAAACTCCTTCTCCATACTCAGTGAGGAGAACTAGGTGATCTTATGATCCCTTTATAAAAAATGTGCATGCTTGGATGGGGGAGGGCAAGAGCTGATAAAAACCCTTCATGAATGGTCATCAACAGAAGTTATCAAAGGATTATGAGGCCATTAAAACCACCATGCCTTCTTGCTGCTCCTGAATGGAACACAGTGCATTTTTGGAAAGTTTTCTGACTACCCAAGGTTGTATTTTGTTTCTCTTAGTTTTAAATTGCCTCAGAGAGAAGACACATATTTTATGAGACTTAATAAACAAGAATTTTTTGCTTTTCTTTGGTTTTTGGAGACAGAGTTTCTCTGTGTAGCCCTGGCTGCCCTGGAACTTACTCTGTAGACCAGGCTGGCCTGGAACTTAGAGATCCACATGCCAGTGCCTCCTGAGTGCTGGGATCAAAGGCATGAGACACCACAGCCCAGCAAACAAGGATTTTTTTTAAAATGTACCCTCTTAAAGACAAAACCCTGAACCCTATCCAAAAAAAAAAAGAAGAAGAAGAAGAAGGGAGCAGAGGAATCAATTTATCTCCTAAGATTTAACTGAGCAGTTTGCCAGATTTAAGATGGGATTCCAATAGCTGGCTTTACATGGATTTAGTCAGTGTTTCCCTCCATAAAAATGAAGGTATAATTGGATGTAAAAATCCTTATGAGATGATCAAATGTAAAATTTCCAAAAAAAAAATGAATTGTTAAGTAAAGTAGTACTTGTTTAAAACAAGATGAAAAGTACAGAAGCAATAAAAATTTATATAAAAAAGAAAATAAAACACATAGGCTTTTCAGTGACTATTTTAAATGGCTAGTTTTCCTTCTTAGTAATGAAATAGTTTCTAGAACACTGGAGGGAACATAAAAAGCATTCCATAGGCAAGAGAACCACCATGGTTATAGGAGATGTGAGGCAATGGGAAAGTCTACAGAATTGAGTACATCAAATCCAATGTGACACTCCATAATCTCATTGATACACACAGCTGGGGAATGCGTGGAGAGCCCCGCTGCCAGATTAATTAGAAAGAAAGAGTCAAGAATTCAATTTGAAGAAAATGTTAAATTACCACAGGTAGATTTTCTGTGTGTTGAAAAAAAATTACCAGAGATTAAAAAAAGAAGAAGAAGAAAAAGAAACAAAAATCAAACACTACTTTGAGGGGGAAATGATACTTACTTTCACGTTTTCCAAAAAATATGGTTATGTCTCCCAATAATTTATTGGATATCAGGTTGACAACATACAAATGAATTGTGGGTGTATAATTCTTGTTTTTGATTTTTTTTCTATTTTGCTTGGGAGGGGTGTGGTGTGTGTGTGAGTGTGTGTGTGTGTGTGTGTGTGTGTGTGTGTATGTGTTTTGTTGTGGGGGAGGTGTAGTGCATGCTCATGAATGTGCAAGTACATACCCTCCCATGTGAGGATGTCAAAGTCAGAAGAGAGCACTGAGTATCTTCCTCTGTTGTTCTATACCTTATTTCCTTAAGGTAGATCTATCTCGGGATGAGAAGCTGGTCACTTTTGCTGGGCTGGCTGGTCAGATGTAGCTTGGGGTCTGCCTGATTCTACCCTTTAGCACTGAGGTTATAGGTTATTGGCTTTTTACATGGAGGCTGGCTATTCAAACTAGTCCTCTTACCCTCCAAGTCATCTTCCCAACACTTGTTTGTTTGAAACAGCTTCCACTAAGTAGCCCTGACCAGCTAGAACTGGCATATAGACCAGGTAGCTTTGAACTTGTAGCAGCCCTCCTGCTTCTGCATCCTAAGTACTGGGATGGTCTAAGACAAATGAACTTATGTAATAGAAATGTATATTTTTCTTTTGTATTTTAAATCTTGTATCTAGCTATGTATTCCTTTTGTCAAATCTCTCTTTAAACAGGTTGACAGAAAGATTATAATAATAGTCATATAGAATATTATTCCTTATACTTCTCTTGGTATTTTGTATTGTTCCCTGATTTTTAAAAATATCACAATGTGTTTGTTTTTGCTAGCTTTCTAGATTTCAATTTTAGGGATTAATCCAGGTCATATTTCCAACAACATCACATACAACTCTTTTAAAAGCTCATTATGTTCTGTGACTCCCTAAATCCTAGTCCTCCAGCCCTTCATACTAACAGGAGATGAAATGCAGATGAATATGAAATTCACAACCTGAACGGTGTTGGGACCAGACTGCAAAGTCTTTTGTCTCTCACTGCATGTGGCTTGAGTTAGCCTGTCTAGAACAATGAAAAGTAAAAAAAAGAAAACAAGTGAAAATCGGCCCCTTTTTACAATAGATGCAAGAATGAGAAAGACACCAATGATAGGCACAATCTGACAGAGATGTGCAACCATTAAAACATATCCTGTAAAATGCAGAGTGCCTGGTTTGTGTTGGCCACAATATCTTTCCTGTCATAGAAAACCATCAACACTATAGTATTAATAGATGATGACATTGGTAAATTCTTCTCCAGTTCTGGAATCATTGGGATGATAAAAGTATTACTTACATTTTCCTAAAATGAGGAGTATAATTTACTATTTAATAAGTTAACTATAGATATATTTAACATACAGAAAAAAGAGATCTTGGTTCATGGGTAGCACACTTTCCCTACATGCACACAGCCCTGAGTTTGGCCCCTGACAAATAAATAAATGAACAAAATAAACAGATGATTATCTTAAATCCAAATTTCTTCTAAGTAAAAACCAGAAAAACTGCTATCAAAGATAACGCTTTTATTTTTGTCTAATTGAATTCTTCCCATCTTCAACGAGTCTTCTCTCTGTCTTGTACTTTAATCTATTCATTTGCACAAAGCACTATTAGGTGTCCTCTTTTCCACTGTGCTTCCTTCAAAGAAGTGAAAGCATTAATTCCCTGTTGTATTTTTCAATCCATAAAAAATGTCACTTTCTATGGTTCGATAGTACCTACGATCTCCTTCGATCTCTTCATACCATACATCTCATTTTTCATACAAATCATGTGTGATGTTATCAAAAGAAGTTTAGAGCAAGAAGAATCATTTTAAGCAAGGTAACCCTCCTCAGAAAGAGATTCATTGTTCCTTCTCATCTGTGGGTCCTAGTCACTAACCATTAAGTGTATCCAGGTGGGAGTAAATATGAGTTAAATCAAAGGGACTCAAAATGGGCCAAGAGACTTTCTAGTCTGTTCTACAATTCTAACAGAGCTTTAAGGGCTGGGTGGGGAGGACAATAAGACAAAGTAGAAGTGGAGGTCCTATGAGTTAAGTGTACAGAGAATGAGGTGGTAGTGGGAAAAATCATCCCATTCTCCCCCATTCCTTTTCAAATTTATATCCCTTTAATTATTACCATTTAATTATTACGAGTGTGTGTATATACATAAAACACGAAGAGTCCATTTAGTGTTGCTCATATGTATTCATGGTGTTTTAATATTTTTTTTATTCTGTGAAAGGGCCTTACATTAATTCAATGTATATTAATCATATCCACCCCCTGTTACATCTTTCCAGCCTTCCCCAGTGCTCCGCAGCTCATCTCCCAGCCAGCTTTCTGACTTATTTTAATTTTTGTTATATCTAATTGTTGGTTTCAAATAAGCAGCGCTTTTACTCTGCAAGGAAAGGTCACGAGGCACAACAAAACCCAGTATCAGAGCTTTATTAGGAGGGCGGGGGACCGAAAAGAGCATGGCCAGGCCTGTGGAAGAGACACCTGAGGAGAAGGGAGAGAGGGGGTGGAGGAGGAGGAGAGAGCAGAAGAGAGGGGAGGAGTCTGTGACCGGCTTTTTAAGGATTCCCCTGCACATGCGCATGTGGGCTCACAGAGCTACGCCATGCATGTGCAGATCCTGTGACCACGCCATGCATTATGTAATCATGCAGTGCACAGATGACTTAAGATGTAAGACCACTTGCTTAGCTACTAAACTGCGCATGTGCAGTCATGCAGCTGGAGGAGTGGCAGAATCCTCACACTAATTAGTTATATATCTAATATTTATAGAATATATATATATATCTAATTTTGTTATGTCTAATTAGTTCTGCCCATGTGCACATGGATGTACTGCCATCTATCAAGGGGTGAGCAACCTATCAGCATCCACATCCCCAAAGGAGAGAGATTCTCCATCCTGCAGCAGACATCAACTATTAGTAGCTTCTTTGAAAAACATGGGTCCTCAGGAGCCCTTATCCCAGCCCAAAAGCATTGTTTAATATATGGTTTAGATCCGTGGACCATCTATACCTCAAGCCAATCCTAAGAGCTGACGAAGTAAAAAGAATGATGAGGAAAGGTGAACTACTACTAGCCCTCTGTTATTTGGAGATTAAGCAACCAACTCATCCCTATATGAAAATATCTCCTGGCTAATGCTATTAAAATCTTTTGATAAATAATAATCTTACACATGACAGCACAATAAAAGCAAAATGCTTGTTTTTAAAACAATAAGCAAGGTAGTCAATAAATAAAGAAGATAATAAAACACCACAAGGACTGAATTTCTCTTTGTGAGATGGTCTTAAAGGTCAGGTCATAGGTTTCAGCCCTCAGCTGTGGCATTCAGATGGAAGGCATCCAAGCAACTGCCTTGTGAGAATGTGCCCTGGCTCACCTCATCTATGCAAATAAAAGATAAGCAGTCTCTCATCCTTCAGCTGATTTCCCATGGAAAATAATTCTATGGGAGACTTATACCATTTCTTAAATCATAAAATAGAACAAGTCTCCTGGGAATGCTCAGATACCTACTTTTGTGACCTACTCAACAGCCAGTCTTTTTTAAAATTTTTTTTATTCATTTTACATAACAACCACAGATCCCCCTCTCATCCCTCCTCCCACCCCACTCCCATCTTTTACCCCCTGACCCTTCATCCCCTCCTCCAACAGGGTAAGTTCTCCCATGGGGTGACAGCTAAGCCTGGTACATTCAGTTGAGGCAGGATCAAGCCCCTCCCCACTTTATGAGCAAGGTGTCTGACCGTCCACAGCCAGTATTAAAAATTGGATGCAGAGAGCTGGGCAGTGATGGCATATACATCTAATCCCAGCACTAGGGGGGCAGAAGTAGGAGGATCTCTGTGAGTTCAAGGCCAGCCCAGTTTGAGACCAGAGTGAATTCCAGGATAGCCAGGTCTACACACAGAAACCCTATCTTGGGGAAAAAAAAAAAAAACCTGGATACAGAGGGGATTTAGAAAGTAGAAACGAATAGATATGATCATATTTCATTTATAGACTTATGAAATTCTCAAAAAATAACATAAGGGAAAAAAACTGAACTACATGCTCACTTTAATCAATGTCCACCAATAAGAAAACAGGTCACACATGGAACAGGTCTTACAGTATGCAGCCCCTGATTCATTGTCTCCCTTTGTTATCTTTTTTACACATTCTATAAATATATATTTGCTCCACCACTCACCGCCAGAACCTTGTCTGGAGACTGACCTGAAGGCTACTGTCACCTACTTTGACTATAGGCAAAAGCATCTGGGAAGTGATTTGAAATTTGCAATCGGCCTGGACCAGAGACGGACAGAAAGACCTCAAGACAACTCTTGAGTGAAAACACAGAAAGAAGAACACGGGGATAACAAAGTCCCACTTTAGAACAGGGGGCATCAAAAGATGGAGACAGGGGAAGAAAGAGAATTGAAAGAGGAAGTCTGGGCTGCAACTGTACTAGAGACAGTTCAGTGTGTGGCATGGGGTGGGGGATGTATACATATGTGTGCATGTATCTGTGCAGGTGCCTTTGTCCACACATGCACATGTGAAAACCAGGGGTTGATGTCAGGTGACATCCTTTAACAGTCTCTGCCTTATGTTTTGAGACACAGTTGGAATCTTTAGTTCATCATTTTTGGTAGGCTGGCTGGTCTGTGAGCCGCTGGGTTCTGCCTACCTCCACTCCCTAGCGTTGAGATCGCAGGCACAGCACCACAGCAGGCTCCCCCGTGTGGACTGAGGAGGATTCAAATCGAGGATTTTGTGTTTGTACAGCAAGCTTTTTACCCAATGAGCCATTGTCCTCACTTTAGAATACATGACTTTCACTTGAAGTGTTTTACATTTCTTTATTTGGCCATTTATTCACTTAATTGTGTGTATGCGTGTGTGCATACATGAGTGTGTGCGTCTGTGTGTGTGTGTGTGTGTGTGTGTGTGTGTGTGTGTCTTCTGTAGGCATGTCTGCATGTGTGTGCTGATTCTACAGGCCCATGTGGAGGACAGAGGGTGGTATCTTCCTCAGTTGCCTCTCCACCTTAATTTGGAGCAGAGTCTCTTGCTGAACCCAGTGCTCACCATTTTGTCTGGACAGGCTGACCAGTGGGCCTCTGGAACCCTCTGTTCTCTCCAGAGAGACCCGGTGCTAGGATTACAGGCATGAGCGGCTGTGTCCAGCTTTTATATGGGCACTGATGATTTGTACCAGGGTCCCCATGCGTGTTCACTGAACGAGCCTTGAATTTTCCTTTCCCGTCACCCCTGGTCAGCACACAGCTCTGAGTAACCGACATTGTATCTCTCCTTGATTCTGTCTCCAAGTACCCAAATGGTGTTGTTTATAGACCAAAACTCAGTCAACAGAATTCTCTACAAACTTGGAAAATAGAATGCATGTGTGCAAGCTCTTGGAGAAGACACTGTCTTTACTGTCAGTTCCAGCTCTGCTGGCTTCTTGCAAGTGCCTTAACAGAGCACGACAGAGCAAGTGGTTTAAATAGCAAAACTGATAGTCTCATAATTCTGATGCTGAGAGTCTGAGATCAGGCTTGGATCCTCCTGAGGACTATTAGGAGTAACCTATTCCCTGTCTCTCTCCTATTCTCTGGTGGTCTGTTGGCCATCTTTGTTGGGTTTTGACTACCAGAAGCATCACCCCTGTCTGTGCCTTTCTGTGCACAGGTATTTTCCTGTCTGCATGTCTGTCAGTGTTCCCCTCTTCATAAGGATACATACTTTACTGAATTACTGGATTAGGGACATATCCTACTCTGGGATGAACTCATTTTAACTGATAAAATCTACAACAACCTTATTTCCTAGAAAGTTCATATTCTCACATAACTACATATTAGATTTTCAATCTAAAAATCAAAAGGAGACACCATTAGACCCCAAACTATCAACAACCCTCTTTAGTCTCTCTCTCTCTCTCTCTCTCTCTCTCTCTCTCTCTCTCTCTCTCTCTCTCTC